>JAUPFM010000164.1:0-66937 GCA_033026295.1 Channa striata
TTAGTTGATCTGACTCTGGTTATCTTCTTCATTCTGATTTTGTTTCTGTTCATACTAGTTTTCTCCTTCTTTTTGACGTGAATATTAGTTGATCTTTTCTAATATTGGGGGCATTTTCAAATTAACCACTTTTATTTACCAGACTCCCCCTGGTCTAGGGAACAATCTACAAAATATTGGTGAACAATCTAATAATATAATAATAATAAAGATCAGTGGCTAAGACATTTTACAAAGTCACAGTCACAGGTCACAGTGCAACATAATCCCAACAGTTCAGACTCGTCTCAGCAGCCTGATGGTTCACATGTAAATCTACAGTGTTCCAGAAAACGTGGCCACATGTCACGATCTCTCTTTTCCTCCTTCATGTCTTATGATTTCTGTATTTCTACACTGACTGAAGGTAAAATGCTGCTTTAAATAATGTATCATATATTTTACACAGTCAGCTTTTGTCCATATTACATCTTTGTGTATTATTGAACCATGAATTATAGATTATAGATATGGGTAACGTAACGTAAAATGCTGCTTTAAATAATATATCATATCTACACAGTCAGTGTTAGTCCATATTACATCCTTGTGTATTACTGAACGATGATTTATGGATTTTTTAAGTTCTTTTGAAAGAAATAAATTATATGTCTTATGGTTTTTTAAGTTAAATATGTAATCTTCCCAATCTGTATTGTACACAGAAAGTTACTGTTCTGTTTTCCACTTTTTATATTTATCTGCATAAATATATTCCAAAGCTACAATATTCTTAAACGTTATTTTTAGTAATATACTCTAAAATTTAAAACAAACTGAATTTAGCTTTAAGTTTCCAGGATGGAGCAACATTACTGTTTTCGTATTTACACAGACAAATGAAAACATCATAAATCATTTTTGTTCTCGATGAAACAAGGTCCAGCTCACCTGATACTGTCAGTGTGACGACATTACTCCACTCTGTTGATGAGTGAGAGTCTGTTTTACCCCGACAACTGTAGTTTCCACTGTGGGACCTTGTAGCTCCAATGATCCTAATTTCATTTGGTCCTGGAGATGTGACTCTGTTTGTTGGTGTCCATTCATACGTCCACTTAGTTGGTCCACGATCCTGGATCTCACATCTGACTGTGACTGTTTCACCAGTGTATATCAGAGGCCAGTTGGGATCCAGAGTCACAGCGGCTCTGATGGAAACTATTCACATAAAACACAGTTTTTCACAAACAGCTTTTGTCTAAAACACTGTTTTGTGAAGCAGCAGATCAGTGAAAAATCTTTGTGAGGTTAATAAACGAGAGCCTGACAATTTCATGAACATCACAAGTAGGTTAACACAAAAAACAGCAAAGAAAACAATGATAAATATGTCTGTAATAAAAATGTATCAGAAAACAATCCAACACTATGTTTAAGGGGGAACATCTGCCAAGTCTCAGTCATATTTACATTAAACTGTGATAGTGTGAGTGCTGATTAATTTCAGATAAATCACTACATGAAGGATTAACATCATCAGAACAACAAGAGCTACTGATACAAAATTATTATTCTGTTCATGTATTAAAATGTGTCTTTTCTACACTGCTGACAAACACATAAACATATTAACACAATGTTTTTTGAGAAAAAATTAAGTGTTTGATTTTTTTTTAATAAACTCACTTATTTTATTAATCCTCACTGTCTGGCTGTTCTGTGTGTAGTAAACTGGGTTTCCTCTTCCTCCTCTGCACCTGTAGATTCCTCCCTGTGAGACACTGATTCGTCCATTCGTGTGGGAAACAGCATCTTGTGTCAGAGGTTCAAACAATCTATCACCTCTGTACCAGTGATATGTCCAACCAGATGATGGGTTCACAGAGCAGCTCAGGGTCACGCTGCCTCCTACTGGAATATCACTGCTGTCAGCTCTTATTTGGGCCTTTGGTTCAGCTGATGTTGAGTTTACAACAAACACATCAAAACATAATTACTGTCACTATTAATGACGACAATTTAAATAAGTAGAAAATAATTGCTAAACACAATTAAATGTTGATAATAAAACAATTGTGCCATTTTTCTTATATTATCAGCATTATGATATGTTTTATTTTCTTTTTGGTGAGAAACTGATCAGATTTATAAATCTTATCCATCCTATGTGTAGGCCCTTTATTAAAAAATCAAGTCAGACTATTTGTGATCATTTAACACAGCATGAACTGTAACAATTTTTGGAAACCTAATATTTGAATTTTTCAGATGCATGTAACTTCTCAGCTGTGGTCAACATAATAAAATACAAATAAAAACAAACATATTAAAACAATGTTTCTTCAGTGACTGATGAACTATTTTGCTGGCCATGTCCTTCATATGCATATGCAGGGAAACGGAGGATCGGCCGATGTCCAACTTTAACTGGTGATTCTGATTGTCTGCTGATATTCACATGTATGAGCCACATGTGTAGTAGGTTCGGGTTTCAGGACCCTTGGCCGAAAGACCAGGACATAAACATAAACTTCTTATGAAATTAATTTCTCAGCATCGCTTTAAATTAAACAAAAACTGAAGCTTTGACATTGGTTTCAACAAAATATGTTCAACTAGGAGTCGTCTTCAGTCTGGAATTCACTGTGACTTAGCTGCATGGAGGAGAGAAACTGAGCTGTAACTGTTCAGAAAAAGGACAGATAATACCAATAATAATGCAGTGATATTACAATGAGTGAACACCTCTGATTATTAATGGTTATAGTGACTTTGTTACAGGTGTGGACAGTTAGTTTGAATTGTGTAGGTCTGTCCACAGTATTAATACGGCATCACCCAGCACAACAAATATTGGTCCTACTTTCAAACACACTATTATTTTAATTCCAAGGTTTGCATTTACATTTACATTTAGTCATGTGACAGAGAGTTTGTCCAAAAGGATCCTCACGTTTCCACACATCAAGTGCATCCGGGGATTCTAACATTTTAACAGAGGAGGGGGAACCAGGGTTCGAACCGCTGACTCTGAAGTTGGTGGATGACGCTCCACCATCTGTGACACCACAGTGTTACAACTCATGAATTAATTATTATGGTGGTTTATGAATTTATTTATTATTATTCAAGTCATATAAATTGCATTGTTACAATAGCAGAGGTAGTTTGCTGAATATTAGTTAGCCCACAGATTTTGCCAAATGAAGGATAAACACTGTGTCATCAACTGTTTAAACAAAAGAAAATTATTTGAAACAATATTTGAATTTATTTTGTGATCAGCATTTCTCAAACAATATTCTAGTTTGTAACTCAGTGACATTTAAAAGCTTCACACATCAAACTACGGTTCATGTGACGGATAGAAACCGAGCACATTCACTCAAGCACTAAAGTAAAGATTAGAAGTAGGAGACTTGTACTTGCTTCAGACTTTACTACATATCAGAAGGAAATGTTCCTAATGTGCTGTCCTCTTAAGACAGGTTTCAAATTGCTGTAGATGATATTTAAAAGTAAAATGTAAGAATGTTTAAAAAGTCTGTATAAGCTTTTAAAATGGAATATAAAAGTCCACACCTGGTCCATTGGAAGCAGTTACAGCAAAGTCACAGCTGATCTTCTAAACGTCTCATGAGGTTTGATTGAACCAAATATCTGATGCTAAAACAGGTTCAATGAAGAACAGTTTGGTTCATGAACGAAAGAAAATTTGTGCAGATAAACTTTTATTTTGTCTTTCCTTTCCGTGGTTCAGCTGCACTTTTCACCAGTTTCACCAATTTAAATCCAACATCAGTGGTTCACTAATATTAACTGGTATTTCTTCCACCACTAAGACCATAAATCACACTACATGAATATATACATTTAATTATTGACTACACAGACATATTTGTATAATTTGCTCCTGGGTTATGTTACAGGCAGTTTACCAGCTGATCCACAAATGTGTCCCACTTTACCTGGATTCATCCTGTAATCAGTTTGAAGTTTTAGAAGATCTTTTAGCAGCGTGTTTGGTTTAATTGACATCACCAAAATAACAAAGATTAACAAAACAGAATAAGAAAGAGATTAAGGTGTAATGCTCACTAATGCCAAAGTTACTGTTTTTTACACAATACTAAAAACGCAGAACACTAAAAACGCAGATTAATAACAGTGTGTTTATGGATATTGTGGTTGGGAAATCAATGATTTGACTAACTGAAGTTTGGTCCCGAGATGAGACTGAGTTTTGTCTCCTATTAACTGGTGACACAGGATTTTATCTCTTACATCAGCGTGTGGAAGAATTTGGGCGTAATATTGGAGGAATCTGTGTATATGTTCACAATTCTATTGGGACACAGTTTTCCTGGATCTGTAGTCGAGCGGTAGATTGTATATTTGTTTACTCTAACAAAGAATATGGGTTATTAGGTAACAACATCCTTCTTGGTTTTACTTATATTTTCCTGAAGGATCCACATCATATAGAAACTGAGGAGAGAACAATAGCATCATGTCAGTGGAAAATTAAATTTTAAGTTTGTTAAAGCAAGTAGGAGATGATGTACAAGTAATTATTGATGGTGAATTTAGGTCTAGAACAGGTTCAGAGGGTGATTAGATTGAGCATGATGATTGTGAATAAACAGCATGTGGTAGATATTAGCTGGTTATTAAATGATCATCATAGTTCGTGAATGACACATTTTTCATGGATTATTTTACAGAATTGGAAGAAGATGTAAATGTAACAGTTGGATTTTGACATATTTCAAGCTCCAGGCAGGTGGATTGTCCATGAATAAAGCTAATAGTGAACAAGCATCTGTCCTGGATGTGACACTAGACTCTGCTCACCTTCACCTGGTATCTACACACTCACACACTCGATGTCTCTGTCAGCTCTCATACCTGCACTTTCCCTCCCTGTCTCTCCTCCTCTGCCTCTTTCTGTCTCACATGGTTGGAGGATTTTGTCCCTGTTCTGAGACACTCTGTCAACTCTTTTAATTCCATCTTCACACGCTGTTTTGCTACATTCACATTTGGTTTAGTCGCTGCATTTTCTTTGCTCTTCTTTCATCGGCTTCACCACTGTTCACCCATGTTCAGCCTCCCTAGTTATTTCTGTCTCTGCTTAATTCTAGTTCTCCTGGTTTTGTTCACCTGTGTTAGATTTCTCTGTTTATTAGCCTAGTTTTTGTTTGTTCCATAACTCATGTCCGCCCCTTGTTAATGTAGACACCTGTTCATGATTGGCCCTTTTAGTCTCGTAGTCTGATGACTTTTAGTTTCTTAGTTCACTCAGTTTAGCTCCCAGGTCGTTTCCCCTTATTCTCCCAGTTGTTGTTCTTGTTTAGTTGATCTGACTCTGGTTATCTTCTTCATTCTGATTCTGTTTCTGTTCATAGTACCGTATTTTCCAGACTATAGAGCGCACCTAAATTTAAGCCTCACCCGCTAAAATTTAAAAGAAATATATATTTTGTCACATATAAACCACACCGGACTATAAGCTGCCGATATCCAGGCTGAGAAATAAGATATTTACATAGAAAGATATTTTACTATAAGTGTTTATTCATACACCTGAACCTGAATGGTGCCTGTAACATGGCAGTAAAAGTGCTGATCACACAAAACAGAAAAGTCATTGATGGTTTTATTCATCTTCCTTCTTTGCACTAAAACCAAGTTGCTTTATTTTTCTTCCTCCTGCGAACTGAAACCACTGAACACCAAACCACTGTGACACTCGATTTCCTTCACGGATAGCTAGATCGATGGCCTTCAAATTAAAAGCTGCATCATAGGAATTTCTTCGCATGTTTTCCATTATGAGGGGGTGAGGGTGTAAAAATATTACCGTATTTTACTCTTGTGCGCCTTGGGTTGCATGCGCTAAGAATAAAAACTGGCGCTTTCTTGTTTGCACTGACTTGCATCTACAGCGCCCATCTGAAGGCTGAAGAAAAATGTATAGAAAAGCCGCATCTCTGTAAAAGCCGCATGGTTCAAAACGTCGGAAAAATGTAGCGGCTTATGGTCCGGAAAATACTGTAGTTTTCTTCTTCTTCTTGACGTGAATTTTAGTAGATCTTTTCTAATATCATGTGCATTTTCAAATTAACCACTTTTATTTACCAATATAATATTTATAATATATAATATATATTATTTCAGATCATCAGTGGCTAGAACAAATTTACAAAGTTGTTTTTTGATTCAAAATTTGACACAGACGCCGTCTATTCTTTGTAATGCATTATTTAAATACCATGATGTTATAACCTTTTATTATGTGGAAACTCTAGAGAGTAATATTACTTAAGGTGAAATCTGTAAAACCATTGTGTTAATGAGTAATTTCAAAGTTTGTGGATCAGATAACATCATCCCGATCTCATCGTCACTGAGATGTTGAAAGTTTCCTTAAACATGTTGTGTCCCATCTTGCTTTTTTATATAACAAGGCAGAAATTTAGTCTTAATTTATCAATTTCTTAGTTGACGTAACATAGAAGAACAAGCAACTATCAGATGAAGGAATAACATGTTTGATAAATTTAGTGTTTAAAACTTAGACTCCACTGTCCAAAAGTTATGACAATGTAAGGGAACTGTCCACAAAATGACTTCTGCAAATAAAAGGTGTCCAATGTTAATTCTGCATTTCTTCAAATCCAAACAACAAATATTCTTGTAAAGAATAAAATTCAAAGGAGAATAATAACTATAATGCTGCATTTCCTGAGGAAAATGTGTGTGATTGCTGAAAGCTAAGCTGCTGCAAACAGCTGCTGCAAAACTGTTTGAGTAACGCTGAGATTTGAAGCCCTGAACAATTTAGAAGTGAATGGAATCTCTGATCCTTTCATGTGTGAAAAAATGAAGGACAGTCAGTCATCAGCACAGAAAGGAACTGGAACCATCTCCACATAAAAGACATCAAAGACTCAAATAGAGCTCAATGCAAAATAAAAAAAATAAAATATTTATATAAATAATTCTGCATTAGCTATGTAACAACATAGAGTTGAACAGTATTTCTAGCTGTGAGTGTTTAGGACTAGATGCAGGTCGTAAAACAATAATAATAATAATAATAATAATAATAATAATAATAATAATAATAATAATAATATAATATAATATAATATAATATAATATAATATAATATAATATAATATAATATAATATAATATAATATGATATGATATAATATAATATAATATAATATAATATAATATAATATAATATAATAATTATAACAATGACAATAACAACAATAACTAATAGAAACATTAGCACATAACAAACATATTAAATATTTGACTTACGTGTCACAGTCAGTGTGGTGGGTTCACTCCACTCTGTAGAAGCAGACGAGTCCTGTGTCTTTGTCCCCTTACACATGTAGTCCCCACTGCTGGACACACGGAAAGTCAAGGACTTCCTGTCTGTCTTGTGTGTGGTTGACCTGGTTTTTCTCCATTCATACGCCCACCCAGTGTCTCCACCGTCCTGGATCTCACATCTGAGGGTGATCGTCTCACCACTGAACATCTGAGGCCAGTTGTGTTGTAGAGTCACATAGACAGAATTGGAAACTAATAGATACAAATAGAATCATCAGATCAACAGAGAAACTTCACGTGTATAAACTGTGATCAGGAATGGATGTTTTTTTATCACCAACACAATAATTAAACTCACAAGTTATTTTAATGCTGACGTCAGAACTTATATCAGTGTAAAAATCTGGTCGTCCTCTTCGTCCTCTGCACCTGTAGATGCCTCCTTGTGAAACATGGATAATTCTGTCTCCTTCACCAGCTGTTGTGATCTGAGCTTCTTCAGAGTCTGAGGTTCGTCTGAACCAGTCATATTTCCAGCCATCAGAGACGTCTACAGAGCAGCTCAGTGTCACGCTGCCTCCTACTGGTATGTTTGTTGGTCCTGGTGTCAGTGTGGCCCTGGGTTTGTCTGCTGTTAGGAAAATGGAAAATAAAAATAACATAAAAGCTTATTCAAAGCTTACTCAGAAAAAATTATATTTTTTGTTTGTAAATTTTACCTTTGTTTTCACATCTTACAATAAACATGAATAGAACATATTAATAAATTATTAAAAATTAAAGGTTTGTTTGTAAATATGGTAAAACATTGATGACTCACCTGATACATGTAAAGAGACGTTGTTGCTGCTCTTTGTAATATATGATTCTATGTGACGACCAAAGCACTGGTAAACACCACTGTGGTCTGTAGAAAGACTTGATGAAGACTTGAAGAGTTTATTTGAATTATACTGAAGAAATTCTCGACCGTCTCTGTTGATTCTATAAAACCAGTCAGTGTCTTTTCCTTCATTCATATCACATATGAAGGTCACTGACTCTCCAGTAAAAAACATGGACCAGCTGGACTCAAGGGTCAGAACAGCATCTAAAAGCCGACAACACAACAGAGTTAGCAACATAAAACATTATTAATATGAATCTCTTAATTACAACATGTGAGGAAACATAAAGTATAAAATCTGAGCTAGAAAAACATGCATGAATTGTAGATTCAACTTATTAGGGTTTTTTCTATTAAAGCAAAGAACAATGTCAGTGTGTCTCTGCTGCACCATGAAACAGAACAGAACAGACTAACGATCAGAAGATTAAAATATGATTGTGACTATGAAGTGATCTAGAAATCTGCTCATAGTATGAATATGAATTTTTAAAAGTCTTATATTTCGGCTGTCCTTCTTTGTAAACTACAGTAAGTTAAACTGTGTATTTCAATTCTATATACAGTAAATATCACTACACTACATGCTGATGTCCTGATTATTGAAACTGCTTCCAAAACATTAGAACCACCTCTTCTTATAATGCACCAGAGTCTTGACTTGGTCTCAGCTCTTTAAAGTCTTGGTCTTGTTCTGGGCTTGATACACTAAGGTCTCGGTCATGACTTGGTCTTGGTTCAGGTGGTCTTGACTACAGATGTAGGACACAATCTAAAGGTCTGAGTGACACTGAAGGAGAAAAACGTTTACACTAACATCCAGAAAACCTGCTCATCTTTATGATAAATTAAACTCAGTCACATGAAGCATCTTCTACTTTTAAGTCAAATCTGTTCACAACATGAAGGATTAACATCATCAGAACAATAAGAGCTGCTGCTACAAATTACTGCTGATAAACACATAAACATATTAACAGAATGTTTTTTAAGAACAAATCACTGAACTCACCAATTTTCTCAACACTGACTTTATTGCTGAGTTGTGTGAAGAACAGTGGATCTCCTCTCGCTCCTCTGCAGGAGTAAAAACCTCCTTCTGACACTCGGAAAACTCTGCCTTGGTCTTTCTTTACCAAGACCTGAGATTCAGAGGAGTCTGACAAATGTCTGTACCAGTGAAATGTCCAGCCATCAGATCTGTCCACAGAGCAGCTCAGTGTCACACTGTCTCCTGCTCGTATGTTTGTCTTGTCTGCTGTCAGAGCGGGTTTGGGTTTATCTGCTGTTCAATTTAGAGCCAAACAGGAAATACAGAGACTTGAAGAAGGTCAGTTACTGAAGCAAATTCAGTTGTTAAGTAAAATTTTTGCACATGTACCAACACTTTCAACAAATCACTTAAATGATTGAAATAATTATATGAATAATATGAAATTATTATAAATAAAAATTCTAATTAGTTTCTTCTTAGCACAGCAGTATTTGTGAATTTACACTTCACTGTTACACTGCAGGGTTTCTCCTTCTCCATAAATCTGTTTTTACACAAGAATAAAAAAAAGTTTGTTTCTGAATCTCCTGGACAGGACTGGATCAGTTTTGGACAGACAAATTTTTCCAGTTGTCTCATTAAAATGAAAAAAAAAAAACTACATAAAACACAGTATTTTAAATGTGAATGACAAGTGACAAGAGTTGGAGTTGCATCCACATTTAAAATACCATTTTTTATGTATTATTATCTTCTTTAACGGGACTTTAAATCATTATATTTCAAAAATCAAAGTCACGTCAAAGAAGGAAAATGTGAGAATATTTGATGAAGAATTGTGTTAAACATACAAAAATCCAACCTACCTGATATGGTCAATGTGAGGTTTTCACTCCACTGTGTTAAGGAAAAGTCCTTTTTACCCCGACACCTGTAGTTTCCACTGTCAGACTCAGCTGCTCTGTCAATCACATATTCATTGTGTGTTGGACGTGTCTTTGACTTGGCTGGTGTCCATTCATACGTCCACTCCGTGTCTCCCTCAATCTGACATGTGACCCTGATCTTCTCCCCACTGTAAATGTGAGACCAGCTGGGTCGTCTGCTCACAGTGACCTTAGTGGGAACTGTTCACATCAAACATACAGAGTGAAGATACTGATCAACACAAACATGTTGGTATTTTACTGACAGTTCTAATACTCTCAACTTTATGGATAAAATTAACATTCATTCGTAACAAATGTAGTTTAAGTTACAGACTTTGTGTTGGACACTTTGATAATCATGTGTAGCTGCATCGTAGCTCATTGTACCAGCAGATCAGTTCAAAGACTGAAACAATTCAGTGAAGGATTTGTAGTGTGTGACTGTACTACTGTACATTCAGACCTTCACTTACATGAAGGAGAAACTGTAAAAAGTATGACAAACTGTGTCATTCATTCATTCATAATTTGCAGTACAAACAGATCTTTTCCAGGTTTTAGGCAGTTTAAGACCTTTGAACAGTGAATAAATACATAAATGATGGAAATACTGTAAATGTCCTAAAACCTCTGATATTGTATGTTATAGATTCAGTCACTTAAGCTTCTTATTAATTTCACTAATAATAAATTCTGGTTTCATTATGAGGTCCTGTTGCTTTTGTTTCTATTGTTGCGCAATTTTTTGCTTAAGAACAAATCACTGAACTCACCAGTTTGTTCAATCCTGATTTCACTGCTGTTTGATGAGTAGAACAGTGGATCTCCTCTCCCTCCTCTGCAGGAGTAAAAACCTCCTTCTGACACTCTGATGGTTCCAGCAGGTTGTTGATTATTGTTTATAATCTGACGTTGAGAAGAGTCTGAGAATTGTCCGTAGAAATAAAATGTCCAGCCATCAGATTCCTTCAAAGAGCAGCTCAGTGTCACACTGTCTCCTGCTCGTATGTTTGTCTTGTCTGCTGTCAGAGCGGGTTTGGGTTTATCTGCTGTTCAATTTAGAGCCAAACAGGAAATACAGAGATTAGAAGAAGGTCAGTTACTGCAGCAAAGTCAGTTATTAAGTTTCATTTTTGCACATGTACCAACACTTTCAACTAATCACTTTAATGATTGAAATAATTATTATAATTAAACATTGTTTTTTTTCTTAACACAACAGTATTTGCAAAGGTACACTTCACTGCTACACTGCAGGGTTTGACAGGATGAATTATATCTTAACCCACTCATCCAATAGAAAACACTCTATTCTGACACTTCAAAAGTCAAAGTCAAGTCAAAGAAGTAAAAAGAGAGAATATTTGTGTTTTGGCTTTAATGAAAAACAAAACATACAAAAATCCAACCCACCTGATACTGTCAGTGTGACGACATTACTCCACTCTGTTGATGAGTGAGAGTCTGTTTTACCCCGACAACTGTAGTTTCCACTGTCAGACTCAGCTGCTCCGTCAATCACATATTCATTGTGTGTTGGACGTGTCTTTGACTTGGCTGGTGTCCATTCATACGTCCACTCAGTGTCTCCACCTCCCTGGATCTCACATGTGAGAGTGATTCTCTCACCTCTGAATATCTGATTCCAGTTGGGCTGCAGGGTCACAGATACTCTGGCAGCTGTTCACATCAAAAACTCACAGTAAGAATAAAACTACAACCACCAGAGTAAATATCTCTGTAATAATTCACATGGTCATTATGCATTTTCAGAACATTTATTAAAACATAAAATTCAGTGCAACACCAGCAGATTTTTTAACATTTTAAAACAAAAACATAAGTGACGTGTTTTACATAATAATCCAAAAACTGACATGCAGCCGTAAACTCTTCAATCAAGAAACCCTGGTACTTCGTGATGACAGTCACCTCAGAAAATGAGATTGTGGTTGAAAAGTTTGTTTTCTTTAACAATTTCATTCAAAAAGTAAAACTCACACTCCAGCCTCCAATTCAGCTCATTAACTCATTTTCTAACCCTTACAGTCAATATTTAGTTCAATGATGTTCTTTAGTGTTCACAGATCATGGTTCAATGAGGATAATTCACTCTTTTTTTTTTTACGAAAACATCATGTTAAAGCTTTTTCTAATGTACACTGAACAGACCTACATATAAATTACAATACTTTTATATGCAATTGATTTAAAAAATATATTTTATATTTAGATTTCTTTTTTTTATAGAGTGATGTTGATAAATGAAAATTAGACACCTCTTCTGTTCAGGGTTAAATTGACTCGCTAACTTTCCAGTGTAAACCTACATGTTCAATGCATAGCTGGTGTTTGCATCACATGCTGCCCATATTTTTATGCCATATTTAGCTGTTTTGAAAGCATATTGTGTCTAATTGGACCTCTGAATGCCACTAGCCTTTCATCTACTGTGACATTAGGGCCTGGGTTATAGAGAAGGGGAAGTTGATCCACCCACTTGTCCCAAACTGTCCTGACAGTCCGTGTTTCTCGATTATCGGATCCAATTACTCTGGAGAAAATATGAAAAGTCTCCAAAGACATCGTATCACAAAATAAAGCCCTGCCTGTCTCTGCATCCCACAGACTAGCTGTCAATTCATCCTTTCACCTCTAAACTCCAGCCAGGATGAGGACCCCCAAATATGCATATGCAAAATTTTATCTATTTCCTTCCACTTCTCCCCGAAAACACGTTTTTCTTCTAAATTGGTCATTTCGAGAATGGTTTTCTGTATTGAGATGGGCATGAGCAGTTCACAAGCTGACTTTATGTCTTTCACACGAGTTACTGCCTAGTGGGTCCAGGCACTGTCTTTATTATATTTTCCTTCCAGAGAATCTTTATGTATTTTTCCCCTCCCCTGCTGAGTGGCCAATCAATGTGGGTGGAGTTTGTCCACAGGAACTGAGAAGGTTCCTGTCAAAAGTCATAACAGCACCTCTCTCTTCAAAGGTGAGGTCAAGAGAATGTATGTGTCTGTGTGTGTGTGTGTGTGTGTGTGTGTGTTAGGGTTAGCGCACACATCCACCCGTGCATGTGTGTGAGTGTGAGTGTGTGAGACAGGGGTGTATCATGTCTCATAGTTTCAAAGAAACAAATAGTATTTGATCTTTCTGACTCTTTTTCTTCTTTCTGACTCTATTTTGTCTGAAGGGTCAAAATGACCTGAACAGTAGCTTTGAAATATAAACATGTAGGGGAGGTTAGAAATATGTGAACTGAACCATTTTTTAAATATATTGATTACCGTATTTTCCGGACCATAAGCCGCTACTTTTTTCCGACGTTTTGAACCATGCGGCTTTTACAGAGATGCGGCTTTTCTATGAATTTTTCTGCAGCCCTCAGATGGGCTGTAGATGGAAGTCAGTGCAAACAAAAAAGCGCCAGTTTTTATTCTTAGCGCATGCAACCCAAGACGCACAACAGCAAAATACGGTAATATTTTTACACCCTCACCCCCTCATAATGGAAAACACGCGAAGAAATTCCTATGATGCAGCTTTTAATTTGAAGCCATCGATCTGGCTATCCGTGAAGGAAATCGAGTGTGACAGTGGTTTCAATGCTCAGGAGGAAGATGAATAGCGATTTGTGGTTTCAGTGCACGGGAGAATGAAGCGACTTTAATAGTACTGCTGTGTATGAATAAAGACTTATGGTACAAAATCTTTTGTTGAGCGCAGCAACTCCTGCGTAATTCGTGAAGAATAAGAGACGTCTTCTCCCTTGGCTATGGAACAAGCCGTTTATTTATAACGAGGACGTTTTTGTCGGCTCTGTACATTCGACATGTGTTATACCAGCCACACATACACGTAAACGCACTCTTTACCGTAATGCCGGTAAAACAGCGCACAGAACATCCTCATGCCTACTGTGAACAATGAGTAGGAGCGCATACAACAGATATTATTTCTCAGCCTGGATATTGGCGGCTTATAGTCCGATGCGGTTTATATGTGACAAAATATATATTTCTTTTAAATTTTAGCGGGTGCGGCCTAAATTTAGGTGCGCTCTATAGTCCAGAATTTACGGTACACTAAATACGCTAAGCAGAAGAATTTCCAAAGTGAAAAAAATTTTTTTCTTTTTTTACTTTAAAACGGGTCAATTTGACCCAGAACATAACACAAAGGTTGATTCTCAATATCATTCAGTGTTTGTGTCTATAAACATTAAAAATACATTTTCCAGTACCTCAAGGGTCCAGTACCTCAACCCTGACAAATTCATGATCACAACAAGCAAAGTGAAAAATTTCACAAACATGCTGCCGTTACTCTATGTTGCATAGCTTTGTCCTCCAGTGTTACAACAAGGAACCTTGATGTAGGAGTTATGTGCATATCAAAAACTCACAGTAAGAATACAATGGAAATTAAAGGATAGACAATTATTTGCAGTAAAATGTAGCAATATGACTGATGTCACTTAAATATAACAATCCTACATCATAAAATATTTTGCAATTGTTTTTAAACTAGTGTGGAAATGTTTCACACATAATATTTTGTATGAGAACATACAGTATCTGCTTTTACTTAAATTTGACTCATTTTTGCTCCTTATTGTGTTGAAATCTCACAAACGTTCAACACACTGACTCCACACGTATGTATTGAGATTTTTTGATGCATTTAAACTCTTGTCTGTACAAAGTTCTCACATGCAGGATCCACAGAATGTTACACAAACAGCAAATAAGGAATATCTTTCTCAACACTGGTGTTAATCTTAACAGAAAAATTCATAGACTTATCAAATACACTGTAAGCTGAGAATCATTGCAGCTGTTACCAACTTACTTTCTGTAATTTGTCGCCCTATTTCTGGTTTAAACGTTTCTCTTTCTTTATCGTCTCCTAGACAGAATGTCAAAATGGACACGGCCATCAGAACATGTCAACAACATTGAAAATGTGACTATAATTATTTCACATGTAAGAATGGATGAAAATACTCACTGTTTTCAGCTGACTGTGCTGAACCTTTGGTGGATTCATCTCTCTCATCGGGGTTTGCAGCGCTCCTCATTTCATCATCCATTTGTCCTGGTAACAGGATCCGATAAATGTAGAAATTAATGGGTGAAATAAAGGAAGGTTCAATGCAACATTTGGTCCTTCAACATAAACATGAATAAAACACTGCCTGCATATGTTCAATAGCAAAGTAAGTTCTATATGGGCACTAATGTCATTTCTATTCATTCATCTTAGAAAATTATCAAATATGAAACAGGTGATCTTACAGTGGAAATAGTTTATATAATAGTCCATAAACAAGAAGAAAACTATTGTTTCCATTCAGTATTTCTATAGATGTGTGAACTTGACTCCAAAATGTAGATTAAAAGCTCATCAGACATGATCGATCTGACAAAAATCAAAATCACAATCAACAAAAACAAAAACCTGGGAGTTTAAGAACAGACAGTTATTGTTCATCAAAAAATTTACAATAAAACATTAGCTATGTTGGTAAAACAGGGGAAAGAAATTGGAAGCACATTTTTAAATAAAATACAGAAAGATCAATCAGAAATATAGAAATTATTCACATTCAAAATCCACAGACATAACAGCAGCTTTAGCTTAGATAAAAAAATGTTTGAACATTGGTCATAGATAAATGTCCAGTCGTGTATTTAGCTCAGTCCTCCAGCCTGAACCTGAATCAAACTACGAAGAGCTGGACATTCCGCTTTTTCAACCACTGTCCCTTGTAGATATGTGTAACTTGCCCATTAGCCAAACTTATGTTTTATAAAAAGAAAATGTGGACCTGTTAAAAACATATAATTTTATTTAATATATCATTATATAATAAAATATATAATATTTGGTCTCCAGTATTACCGTGACCAATTATTATAGAGGAATTATTTTTGATCAGGATATGTCCTTAACCCTTTAGCCTTTCATCTACTGTGACATTAGGGCCTGGGTTATAGAGAAGGGGAAGTTGATCCACCCACTTGTCCCACACTGTCCTGACAGTCCGTGTTTCTCGATTATCGGATCCAATTACTCTGGAGAAAATATGAAAAGTCTCCAAAGACATCTGTCATGATTCAGTCCCTCACTTTCACTTCTTCCCCTGCACTTTTATTTTTTTACCTGCTCTTCTCCACATCCTGTCCAGTTCTACTATGGCTCGGCCAACTTCAACACCTATAGGTGACCTCAATTGGTTTCACCTGTTCTCCCCTGTCCACTTATACTTGGATTTCACCACAGCTCTCTGCCATATCGTCTTTCCGCATGACTGCCCTGCAGTCCTCCAGGAAGTTCTCTTGCCAGACCGGATTTCATGTTTGGACTTTGTATTCTGCTTGCCTGCTTGGCCGTTTGCCTGTTTGTCTGTTTGTCTGTTCCTTGGTTAACCTGCCCGTACAGCCACACCTCATCTACAATCCAAGACCTCCGGTAGCCTGCCTGCACAGTCACCACTCATCTACTAGCCGTCTACCGTTAACCAGCCCGCTGGGCTGTCACGCACCTGCTATACCGCCTACTACCTGGTCAATCTGTCTGTTCATCCTCGTTCCCCGTAGCGGGCTCTCCTCTACCCGCCTGGCCGTTCCTCATCCTGCCTCTCCTGGTTTTCCCATATACCTGTCCCGGCAACATACTTCCCACCTCCTTATTCACTGTATTTATTCTATTATCAATAAACGTTCACAATCTTCCTCCTGTGTCCTGTACGTCTGGGTCCAAAGAAAAACACATTTCTGACAACATCGTACCAATCAATGTGGGTGGAGTTTGTACATGGGAACTGAGAAGGTTCCTGTCAAAAGTCATAACCGCACCTGCATTCTCACTCTTCAAAGATGAGGTCAAGAGAATGTATGTGTCTGGGTGTGTTTTTTGTGTGTGTGTGGGTTAGGCACACACATCCAACGTGTGTGAGACAGGGGTGTATCATGTTTCAAAGAAACAAATAGTATTTGATCTTTCTGACTCTTTTTAGCTTCTATTTTGTCTGTCGGGTCAAACTGACCCAAACAGCAGCTTTGAAATATAAACATGTAGGGAGGGTTAGAAATATGTGAACCGAACCATTTTTTAAATATGTTGATTACACTAAATAAGCCAAGCAGAAGAATTTCCAAAGTGAAAAAATACTTTTTTTTACTTTAAAACTGGTCAATTTAACCCAGAACATAAAACGAAGGTTGATTCTCAATGTCATTCAGTGCTTGTCTCTATAAACATTAAAAATACATCTTCACAACCTTCCTCCTGTGTCCTACATTTCTGGGTCCAGTACCTCAACCCTGACAAACTCATGATCACTACAAGCAAAGTGAAATATTTCAGAAACATGCTGCTGTTACTCTATGTTGCATATCTTTGTCCTCCAGTGTTACAACGATGTCATTTAAATATAACGATCCTACACAATCCTATCTGCTTTCACCTAAATTTACCTCGTTGTTGCTCCTTATTGTGTTGAAATCTCACAAACGATCAACACACTGACTCCAAACTCATGTATTGAGATTTTTTGATGCATTTAAACTCTTGTCTGTACAAGTTCTCACATGCATAGCTTTGTCCTCCAGTGTTACAACAAGGAACCTTGATGTAGGAGTTATGTTCATATCAAAACTCACAATAAGAACACAATGAAAATTAAAGGATAGACAGTTATTTTCAATATGATTTTAAACAATTAAAAACAAGAACAGTAAAATGACATTCAAATATAACAACCCTACATCATAAAATATTTAGCAATTGTTTTTAAACTAGTGTGGAAGTGATTCATACATAATATTTTGTATGAGAACATACAGTATCTGCTTTCACACTGTTGCTCCTTATTGTGTTGAAATCTCACAAACGATCAAGACACTGACTCCAAACTTATGTATTGAGATTTTTTGATTCATTTAAACTCTTGCCTGTTCTCACATGCAGGGACTCACCGAATGTTACGCAATCATCAAAACATCAAATAAGGAATATCTTTCTGAATATCTTTCTGAACACTGGTGTTGATCTGGATAGAAAAGTTCATAGACTTATAAAATACACTGTAAGCTGAGAATCATTGCAGCTGTTGCCAACATACCTTCTGAAAATCCCCCCCCCATTTCCACTCTAGATGTTTCTCTTTCTTTATCGTCTCCCAGACAGAATGTCAAAATGGACACGGCCATCACAACATGTCAACAACATTGAAAATGTGACTATAATTATTTCACATGTAAGAATGAATGAAAATACTCACTGTTTTCAGTTGGCTGTGCTGAACCGCTGGTGGATTCATTTATCACCTCGGATTTAGCAGTGCTGCTCATTTGATCATCCATTTGTCCTGGTAACAGTATCCGATAAATGTAGAAATTGATGGGTCAAATAAAGGAAGTAAACAAAACTCTAGAACTCATGCATTAATACAGACGGACAGTTTTTCATTTTCATCTTATGAGTAGAACTCTCAGCCATGTACCACAGTTTAGACCACAACAAACTTCCTGACATGTTGACATCTCCGGTCTACCACAACAATACTTTATTGTGCCCAGAAAATGAGAAATAAAGATATTTAAAATATAAATTGATACTCAAGAACATTTACACGTTTATGACATGCTGTATGACCATGATATTCATATGCACTGTTCTGAATATTTAGTTGTGTTTATTTCTGTACGTAAAACAACTAGTGGTGGTTCTATATTTCATACAACCTATTTTTGGGGTCTTCCAAAGCTTTTTATTCAGGCTAGTTCCTGTTAGTTACATCAGGCCTTAGGCTGAAACCTCCAATTGTGCACAGACAAGCGCTGCTGTCCAGTACGACACATGGGAAAAACCTCACAGCCCATGATCAGCTCACATGGACACGGGAGGGAAGAAAGAGCATCTGATGAGCTAAAGTCTGCAGCCACACTAGACTTTTCAATTCAAACCCTCCTTCTGCACATTTTCATCTAAACTGGATCCTGTTGCTGCCGGATTTCTACTCAGGAGCAGCCGCAGAGAAGCCAGTTCTAGCATCGTATGGGATTATGGATGTGTCTTCTTTGTTGTCACGGTGATGTGGTCACATTGGGGAAGGCAGAACTAGTTATGTTAACTATACTCGGGTTTGTTTGTAGAAAAGGAATTTCATTAGATTTCATTATATGCACGTGTGAGATTTATTTTGAATATTTAACCTTTTCAAACATCACAACTGTGCTACGATCGAACAAAAGTCAGTAACATATTGTGATACATCACTTAGAAGATTGTGTTAGTGCCAACTACACACCAGAGTTTCTCTGATGGATAATTGACCCAAAGAAACTGAAAAAAATCTACAATTTACTTTTAAATAGTTTGTTCGTCTCTGTGAATTTACCTTTGAAAAGCTTCTTTCAACATACTGAACTTCTCTATACTCTGTACTATCTATACTGAACTTCCTGTACATGACTGGACAGATAAACAAAGTTATTCTAAATAAAGTTATTCTTAAAATATCATATATAGATTTCTATAAACTAGAAAGAAAAAGAAAAGGACAATTGTTACCTTCAGTATTTCCGTACATGAGTGAAGTTGACACTGAAATAAAGATTAAAAGCTCATCAGACATTAACAGTCTCACAGAAAAACAAAATCACGATAAACACATAACTTTTAAAATACTGCGTTTTAGAAGATACAGTTATTGTTCATCAACAGTTTTGTGAGATGACATAATGTACATTAGTAAAGAAGGCAAAGAACCTGGAAGAACATGAAAAATTATTCATCAGATTAAGAAAAGTAAAAAAGAAAAACACGAGTTTGTGTGTGAAAGTCAATAGGTTGATAGAAAGTGACTGATGTACTCACAGAATAATGACAGTACACAGAACAACGTGTGTCCCATCTTCACATGCAGAGCAACACTGTCACTCTGCTGTTTGTCCTTTACAATAAAACATGTAACACAGCAAAGACACAAACAACAAAGACAAGTTATGTTTTATAGACATGCATCAGAAAAAGTGCAGCCTCTCTGTTCTTCCTTCCTTTTTATGTGACACACAGTCATCTACCACAGTTTTAACCACAACGTATTTACTGCATGTTCACACTTCCTGTTCACTTTAAAATACCTTAACTTGTTTTAGGTTTTTTACTGGTCCATAAACTAATTTAAAAATGATATTAAGCATATATACTTTTCACATTTATGGAATATAAAACCATTGATTTCCATCCTATTAAATCCTGCAGCCTAATGTTTGTTACTGTTGTGTTCATACGGAAACATACACTGACAGTATTTTTAAAATGTGTTTAAATCTTTAAAGAAAACATGAGTCATCTGTCAATTCACGTTAATTTTAAATGGGATTGAAATTAAACCATGAGGCGTCTCAAACAGCCCCATCATTAGACAAAACACATCATTAAAGAAAATACTGACATCGTCACTGTTTAAACGTTTGCTCAGCCTGAGATTTCTACACTGTGTATTTCCTCCTTTACATCGGTGACAGCTTGTGGTCTTTCCTGATAGTTGTGGATGAGACACTTTATTTTCTCAGGGGGTAAAACTGCCCATTGTTCTTGGCAAACAGCCTCCAGCTCCTGTAAATCCTTGGGCTGCCGCTCCAGCACCTTCACTTTTTCTCCTGTAGCCACTGGCAGGTCAACTCGGCCTTGTGGTTTGGATCATTGTCATGTTGGAATGTCCATGTGTCCCACGTGCAGCGTCCGTGACGATCGGTGCAAATCGTCCTCCAGTATTTTCTGATGACATGCTTCATTCATCCTGCCATCACACACCCCCAAACATCAGAGATCCACCTCTGTGCTTCACAGTCTGGACGCTGCACTTTTCATCAAAGGCCTCGTTCACTCGTCTCCAAACACAGTGTTTGTGGCTGTGACCATAAAGTCACATCGATCCAAATGAAGGATTGAGGCTTGTCTCGGTGCTGTTTGCCATATTGTAAACAGGATGTTTGGTTTGGTGCAGTAATGGCTTTAAAGCAACTCAATCACTTTTTTGTAATTTGTACTGTACTGAGAGAGTCAAACTACTTAGATATGACTCGCCTACCACAAGCTGCAGAAGTGTCTGCAGTTAGAGATGAAGTTTGCTCAAGGGCCTCCTGAATTTCATGGTCACACATTCAAAGGTTTTTTCCCTTAGTGGGAATTTCAAACAAAGATGATAAATAAATAAAATTTATACTGAAGGATTTTCATATTTTTCTTTTAAAAAATGTAATTTGTTCTACATATAAACCAAAACTTTTGAGCCATGTTAGATTTGTGATGTCATGACATCTGTTGGACCATCTGTTATTTGTTCTTGTTTGTGTGGCGTTTTTAGGATTTACTTTTTTTACTTTTAAACGTTAGAACAGTGAATGTCGATGAGTCAAATAAAACACACAATGCTTCACAACCACAAGGCTTGATTCGTTTGGCCAGAGTCACGTGATTAATGACGTCCGAAGTGTCATTTGACATTCGTCATTGATTGGTACCTAATTAAATGGTTTATAAGGAAGATGTTCATTGGTGGGATTTGTGATGTGTTTTGGTGCGGATCAGAGCCTCATCCTAAAAAAAAACAGGTAAAATAACCTTATATGCCATATGTGTTTATTTTACCACTTTAGAAGCACTTTAAGAAAAATCCAATAAAACACAGCATACCGTGCAGACTACTTTGCATCAAAGTTACCAAGGATATTTGTTTTCATAATTTAAAAGTTTTATAGAGTCATAAAAGTGACAACTGCTCTGTTCCTGGTCAAAAGTATTTGTGGAGGAAGAACAGTGGATCTCCTCTCCCTCTGTATGTTTGTCTTGTCTGCTGTCAGAGCGGGTTTGGGTTTATCTGCTGTTCAATTTAGAGCAAAACAGGAAATACAGACATTAGAAGAAGATCAGTTACTGCAGCAAAGTTATTCATAAAGCTTCATTTTTGCACATGTACCAAAACTTTCATCTAATCACTTTAATGATGAAATAAAGACACTGAAATAAAGATTAAAAGCTCATCAGACATGATTGACCTTGTCTGAAACTCAAAATCATAATCAACGAATGCATTTTAGATTAGATATGTAAATTTCAATTAGAAATTAAGAAAAACATACAGACATACCAGCAGCTTAGTGCTGTCATGATTCAGCACCTCATCTTCACTTCCTCTCCTGGACTTTTATTTTGTTGCACGTTTTCTCCACATCCTGTTCCTGCTCTATAGTTAACTCTGCCAACTTCACCACCAATCACTGGCCTTGATTGGTTTCCCCTGTTCCCTGCCATCACACACCCCCAAACATCAGAGATCCACCTCTGTGCTTCACAGTCTGGACGCTGCACTTTTCATCAAAGGCCTCGTTCACTCGTCTCCAAACACAGTGTTTGTGGCTGTGACCATAAAGTCACATCGATCCAAATGAAGGATTGAGGCTTGTCTCGGTGCTGTTTGCCATATTGTAAACAGGATGTTTGGTTTGGTGCAGTAATGGCTTTAAAGCAACTCAATCACTTTTTTGTAATTTGTACTGTACTGAGAGAGTCAAACTACTTAGATATGACTCGCCTACCACAAGCTGCAGAAGTGTCTGCAGTTAGAGATGAAGTTTGCTCAAGGGCCTCCTGAATTTCATGGTCACACATTCAAAGGTTTTTTCCTTAGTGGGAATTTCAAACAAAGATGATAAATAAATAAAATTTATACTGAAGGATTTTCATATTTTTCTTTTAAAAAATGTAATTTGTTCTACATATAAACCAAAACTTTTGAGCCATGTTAGATTTGTGATGTCATGACATCTGTTGGACCATCTGTTATTTGTTCTTGTTTGTGTGGCGTTTTTAGGATTTACTTTTACTTTTAAACGTTAGAACAGTGAATGTCGATGAGTCAAATAAAACACACAATGCTTCACAACCACAAGGCTTGATTCGTTTGGCCAGAGTCACGTGATTAATGACGTCCGAAGTGTCATTTGACATTCGTCATTGATTCGGTACCTAATTAAATGGTTTATAAGGAAGATGTTCATTGGTGGGATTTGTGATGTGTTTTGGTGCGGATCAGAGCCTCATCCTAAAAAAAAAACAGGTAAAATAACCTTATATGCCATATGTGTTTATTTTACCACTTTAGAAGCACTTTAAGAAAAAATCCAATAAAACACAGCATACCGTGCAGACTACTTTGCATCAAAGTTACCAAGGATATTTGTTTTCATAATTTAAAAGTTTTATAGAGTCATAAAAAGTGACAACTGCTCTGTTCCTGGTCAAAAGTATTTGTGGAGGAAGAACAGTGGATCTCCTCTCCCTCTGTATGTTTGTCTTGTCTGCTGTCAGAGCGGGTTTGGGTTTATCTGCTGTTCAATTTAGAGCAAAACAGGAAATACAGACATTAGAAGAAGATCAGTTACTGCAGCAAAGTTATTCATAAAGCTTCATTTTTGCACATGTACCAAAACTTTCATCTAATCACTTTAATGATGAAATAAAGACACTGAAATAAAGATTAAAAGCTCATCAGACATGATTGACCTTGTCTGAAACTCAAAATCATAATCAACGAATGCATTTTAGATTAGATATGTAAATTTCAATTAGAAATTAAGAAAAACATACAGACATACCAGCAGCTTAGTGCTGTCATGATTCAGCACCTCATCTTCACTTCCTCTCCTGGACTTTTATTTTGTTGCACGTTTTCTCCACATCCTGTTCCTGCTCTATAGTTAACTCTGCCAACTTCACCACCAATCACTGGCCTTGATTGGTTTCCCCTGTTCCCTGCCTTCATCACAGCTCTCTGACAGATTGTCTCTGTCCAGCAGTACACTGAGCTTTCCAGCTGTTCCCGTATTGTGACTTGGACCTTGGTAGTCTGCTTGCCTGTTCACCTGCTAACCTGTCAGCTAATCGACAATTTATCTGCTAACCTCTCTACTAAAATTTGCCTGCTAAACAGGTAGTTACCAAAGCAAATCTGGTTTCAGGTCTGGATCTACATCAATAGCAGTGAATCAACAGTGCTGTCTAGCACTCACGCATTCAGCAAAGACTCCCCACGGCTTATTGTCTAACCCAGACTCAGAACTGTCCCCTCACTCACACATGCTAATCCCTTTATCAAGAAAAAGTTTTGAAAATAGTTCATGTGCAGTTTAAATCTTATTTAGATGAGCAAAATGTTTTGGGTCCGTCCTCTTTCAATCTGGTTTTGCCATTTACATGTCAAGTTTTAGTTTTTTTTTTTAGTGCAACGGAAGAGCTTGGCAGCTCATTCCACCATCGGGGGATCATTGAGCTAAAGAGTTTTCCTTGGTGTCTTCTGTGTGACACTGGAACTACCAGACATTATACGTGGCTGAGCGCAGTGGACGGGATGGATTGTAGACCAGAATGACTGAGTTTAAGTAAGCCGGAGCTGTAGAGTTGACCACTCTGTAGGCAAGAGACAGAGCCTCGGACTTAATCCTAGCAGCCACAGGAAGCCAGTGCAGAGATCTGAAGAGCGTGCTGCCGCATTTTGGATCATCTGCAGGGGTTTGGTCTTGCATGGCGGTAACTCCATCAACAGTGGATTGTGGTAATCCAGCCAAGATATCAACGCCTGCACAAGGAGTTGGACTGGATATTCTGAGAGTTAGGGTCTGATCTTTCTGATGTTGTAGAGGGCAAATCTACACAACCTAGAAACTGATGAGATTTGTTAAATAAAGCTCAGCTGGTCGTCCATGATCACCCCCAGATTTCTGGCCGACTTAGCAGGAACAATCACTCCAGATCCGATGTTGATGCTGATGTTGTGTTGAAGGTCTGGCTGGTAAGATGAGAACTTCAGTCTCGGAGAGGTTGAGATGAAGATGTCTTTCTTTCATCCGAGCAGTGATGTCAGAGAGACAGACAGAGATGTGTGACAGGACACTAGAGTCATCTCAACTCAGACGTTGAGAGCTCACGCAACTTCCCCGGATCAGTCTGTTTGACTGACTCAACTCTGCTGTAATGACCTGGATTTTGGGATTGTGAATCTCTGACCTGGATTACATATCTGGACTCTTAGGACCTGGCATACGTGTACAACACATTTTGGGTTGTATTACCACTTACGTCTGCTTAACTGAAACCTTGTGGCCCCATAAATTCCTGAAAGTGTTTGCAGCATGTGAAAACATGATGCTTAGTTTTTATACTTATCAGGTTCCAATAAGCCAAATAGCAAAGAGAATTAAAAAATGCATGTCAAATTAGAGCTCGGGTCTTAAGAGGACACATGCATTACTAAAAATGCATTAAGTAATAAATCCTCAGATCAAATAAACAAACTGTTATTGGATCAATATTTATGCACTTTTGAGAATGAGAAGAAACAAACTGTAGCAGATGAAACAAACAACCTTCCATTTCCCTTTAACACATAAAGACGTGTTGCTGCAAGAATTAGACATTTTCACACCACAGCAGAAAGAAGACGTGTCAAACACAACATCTGTTCTCAAATTTGTATGTCAGTGACACAAACTGAGCTAAGTGTGAAGCAGAGAAATATACAGGAACTACTGCACATTACAAAAAGCACATTTTACATGTTTTGTAACATAATGAGTTTTATAAACTGTAAAAGCTTATTTAGCTGCACTTTCAGCCAATTTGCTTTAAATGATAAAAAATGTGGCTTCGGCCCTAAAATAAAGTCTGTTTTCTCATGTTTAGAAACAATGTAATTGTTCATTTTCAATAAAGAAATGGTAGATAAAAGCCCTGAGCTCAATGAGCAATTTTTGGAGCAGAAAGAGACTTTATGTATCTGTCCTCAGTCTAAACTAAAGGACGAGCACATTACTGCAAATCAGCTTTTGCACAAACAACAAAGACATTTCAAAGCTGTTGTCCACATCAACAGAGTAGAGTAAAGGATTGTTGAGCGCAGCAACCCCTGCGTAATTTGTGAAGAATAAGAGAAGTCTTCTCCTTTTGGCTACAGAACAAGCCGTTTATTTATAACAGGAGCGTTTTGTCAGCTCTGTTCATCCCACATGGGGCATCACAGACACACATACGCGTGAATACTGGAAACGAGTAAAAGTGCATACAACAGACATATAGATCTTAACACCCCCACTCGCTCTTAGCTCAGGGACAAAGTTCTTAAAAACATCTCAATCATAACCCATCACATTTGTTATGTGGTACATAACATAAATTTGCAAACACCGAACATGTTTTCAGCAAACATTTTCAACTTCAGCTTAGTGGCTGGTTTAGTCATTACGTCAGCAACCATCGTGTCAGTTGGGCAATTTTACAGAATGACTTTGCCACTATTTAAAGTTTCCCTTATGAAAAGGTGCTTGATGTCATTGTGTTTGAGCCTCTGTCTCTTTACTGGGTTTTTGGATGGTGCTATTGTCCCTTGATTATCTTCATACACTTTGGTCTTTGTGTATTGTATGAATCGATCCCTGTGAGCAGTTGTTCCAGATAAATTGTCTCCTGCATAACTGATGCTGAGGAAACATACTCTGCCTCATAATTAGATAATGCTACTGTTGCTTGCTTCCTTGTTTTCCATGCAATCAGACCACTGTCTTTGCTCAGACTGGTGCAATATCCTGATGTTCTGCGTCTGTCTGTAACATCTGATCAGTTGGCGTCACTGTGCACTATTAGACCTAATATCTCAGTCTCTCTTAAAGTACAAACTCTGTTCTTCTGTGCCCTTGAGATATCTGAACACGTGTTTCACAGTCTTCCAGTGTTCTTCTGTTATTTCAGCAAAATGCTGTGACAGTTTATTGACCACAAAACTCAGATCTGGTCTTGCGCAAGTTGACAAGTAGATTAAACTTCCTATTGCCTCCCTCTACATTCTTGGGTCTTCCATTTTCTTTGCATTTTCTGTGAAGTCTAGTTTGAGTTCACATGGGTTTGCTCTAGGCTTACAGTTTTCTATGTTAAACCTTTATTTTAGTTTTTCGTTATGTCTGTCAGTACATTTGTATGGTCTGCAGCTATGATCAGGTCATCTACTCATATTATGATGATCACTTCTCCATCATAGTTCTCTCTCACATACTCACAGTTGTCAGCTGGATTCAGTGTAAAGTTGTTCTCAACTTTCTAAGTTTTTCACTTTTTTCTGACATCTTTCCATAACCTTTAGGTTGTTCCATGTATATTTCAGATAGATAAGCAGTTTTAAAATCCATCTGGTGTAAAACTAGATTTTCTTGAGCTGCCTTCTGCATTATCACTCTGAAATTTGTCATATCAGCTGTGGGCAAAATTATCTCTTCATAGTCAGTTCCTGGTTTCTGACTGTAGCCACGTACCTGCTTTGTACTTTTCTGGACCATCAATGTCTGTCCTTAGTGTATAGACCCATCTACCTCCCACTGTTCTTTTTCCGGGTCTCTTCTTTGTTCTTGGTGGCCTTCTTCTGATTTTCTCCCCTGTGTTTTTATCCTGAGACTCATATTCAGTTAGTTCAGGTAAGACCTCACAAACATCATTTCTAACACTTGCTTCCATTTCATCATGTTTCTGGTTTTGAACAATAGGTTTAACATTCTCATACTGTGTAGCTCAGAAGTTTGTGTTTCTCTCTCACTGGTTGTTTTAGTTGTAGACTTCACTAACATGTGCTTCCGAATGTTTTCTGTGTCTGGGTAGTACACTAGGTAGGCTGGGCTGTTTTTATCATAGCCAATGAAAATGCCTTGATCACATTTAGGGTCTAATTTCCCACTGTTTTGCCTGTAAGCGAAACATGTAGATCCCAATTTTTTGCATCTTGGATAGGTTTGGCTTCTTGCCTGTGAACAACTCGTAGCCCGTTTTCTTTGTGGACCTATCATAACACCTGTTTCTCACATAAGCTGACATTTGCACAGCATAATTCCACAGCTTATGTGGTCGTCCACTCTCCATTAGTAAGCATCTACTCATCTCATGGAGGGTTTTCCAACTCCTCTCTGCTGTACCATTCTGGTGTGGTGAGAAAGGTGCAAATGTTTCATGCCTTATCCTGTTCGTTCTTAGCAACGTTTGAAACTCAAATGGATGCATTAAACTTCCCATAAGGTGCTATATCTGCCAAAACAATTTCAGTAGCCTTTACTGTATCACTCTTGGATTTTAGGAAATACACCAATATAGTTCCTGAATAATCTGTGAACGATTGACTATATCTGTACCATCTATGCTTGGTGTCAGCATCGGCCCAGCTAAATCAGTGTGGACTTGCTCTAACGGTTTCTTTGCCTTTACATCTTCCCTGTTCCTTGACTGACTGAATTTCCATTTAGTGCACACTTCACATAGCTCGTCTGGCTTTATGTTTCCTTTTATCTCCACCCCTCTTACTACACTTTGTAGTTTTTCTACATCTCCATAGTTACAATGGTGATCATGTGATAGTCGTCCCTTTTGAAGGTGATAGTTGCTCCCCCATTCGTTGCTCTTGCCACTGAGAAGATGTCCCGTGGATAGGAGGGTATGTAGAGTGTGTCTCGTAGCTGTGCTCTGTGTTGTCTCCCAGCGTTGTCCAGAAGGTAGATCACCGTTGTGCCTCTTTGTTCTGCTATTCCACTGCCTCTTGTCCCATCGGCTAACTCTACAGAATGTTACAGCAGTAAGAAATAGAACAGTAAGAGGAATTATTACTAGTGGGTTACTACTGTGTCATGGTTCGTCTCCCTGAGCTTATTCCTTTTATCCTGTTTGAGAGTCCGTTGATAGTTCTAGCAGGTTTGTTAGTCTCCTCGTTTAGAGTGATTTTATGTTATAGAGTTAGTTTTATTTTGAGTGATTATTAGTGTCTCTCTTTAACAGTGTTTTTGTGCTTGTCTGTGATTCTCTGTAACTTTCATCTCCTCTTTGAATGGATTTAGTTTTAGTCCGAGTCTCTGCCTTTGAGTTAATACTGTTACCTCCTCGGGTGTCTGTGCTGAGTATTACAGTCTCAGCTAGGAATCCATAATTGCATAATTTACGATGGCACTAATACTCGTGTCACTGAAGTCTCAGTGTCATGATCCACTGGTGACTTCATGTTTCTGCAGCAAATGTCACATCATATACTGTAACACTCTAAAGTAGAAGCAAAAAAGCCAGAATTCATTTATAAACAGCCATGTTTATTAGCTACAGCTGTTACACTGCTCATTAATGAAAAAATATAACCAGCCAATCACATGGCAGCAACTAAAGGATTTCAGCCATGTTGACATAGTCAGTTTACGCTGAGCATCGGAACAAGGAAGAAAAGTGATTTATGTCCCTTTGAAAGCAACGTAGTTGTTGGTCCCAGACAGGTTGGTCTGAATATTTCAGAAACCACTGATCTACTCTGATCTGAAAAGAGAAGTTATCCAGTGAGCATCAGTTCTCTGGGTGAAAATGTCTTGTTGATGACAGAGGTCAACTGACGTGCAGGATGCAGAAGAGCATCTGTGAACACACATGTCCAACCTTGAAGCAGATGGGCCACGGCACCAGAAGAAAGCTTGAAACCATCCTGCTTTATATCGGCGGTTCATGTGGTGCTGGTGTAATGATGTGGGGCATATTTTCCTGCCACAGTTTGGGCACCTTAATACCAATTGAGGGTCATTTAAATGCCAGAGCCACAGAGTGTTGCTGCAGACCATGTCCATCCCTTTATGTCCACACTGTACCAATCTTCTTATGGCCACTTACAGCAGGATAATGCACCATGTCACAAACCTAAACTCATCTTAAACCGTTTTCTTTCATTTGGCAGTGAGTTCACTCCAATACCCTCTGTGCGTCCAGATCTGATTCCAGTAGAACTCTTCTGGGATGTGGTGGGTTTGCATCATGTGTCAACCACAATGTGTTGTTATTTCCAAATGGACCAAATTTCTAAGGAATGTTTCCAGTACCCAAAATAATTAAGACATTTCTGAAGGCAAAATATATTACACACAAACACACACACATACACGTGTAGGCACTGCAGGCCAAAACAAGTTATGTTTACGGGATGTACATGATTTTTGGTAGTCACACTTTGCTTCAAAGTGTTTAAGTTCACCCTGGGATTCACCTTCATCTGAAATATCGATATTGTTTTTACAGGACTTTAAATCAACCACATGTATTCACACATTTTAAATCACACAGTAATGGTATTTCTGACTGCTTCATGCTAATCCTTCGGTTTACTGTCGTTGATTGATTCATAGAGATGAGCCTTATCTGCAGTTTAAACACAGAACAGTCGGACTAAACATTTGAATTTCATTACATACAGACACTGCATTTTGATTGTTTTGTTTGGGTTCTTATGTCTTCACACCAGAGACAGACACACCTTAATGTTTCCAGCGTTGTCTCTCAGACCGTCCATCCCATTTTATGAAAGCCTGATCTTAGAAACGTCTAAACTGATTATGTTTTCTTCATTCTGTTTTCTTTCCTCTTTCAGCCCTTCCCTTTAGTTCATGGTCGCCACAACAGATCATTGGTCTGCATGTCAATCTGGGGGGGGGGTTCAGTGACACTGTATGACAGTTTGCCTTGTGCGGTCGGGGAGAGCAGGGAGCAAACCTTCGACTGGTGATTGGGCAGCCACTCTACCAACTGACCGCTGCTGCCCCTTTAATCACTTCCATTCTATACCTCAACATTTTAAATCTCACTCTCAAAATTTGAACTGATTGTCAGAGGTGTCAGAGGTCATAGGTCAAGATCACTGTAATGATAATATTCTTGAAATTAATTCAGGTTCGACACAGTCATTTATCCTAAAGGATAAATTGATTTGTTAGTCAGAGGTCAAGGGTCATAATCACTGTAAACTTACGTCAATCTTCTTAAAATTACATCTCTGTGATGTCTGGAAGAAATTTCATGTTGTATTGTTTAAACTTGGATTCATGGATGAGCTGATTTAAAAATGAATCCAGATTCCTTTGCAACTTAACTGGTTCATGAAAGCATAATATGACTGTTATCATGCCGTGATACTCGTTTTGATAATATCATATGTCATAAAGTATAACACAGAAATTCTCAGATTTGATTTGTTATTTTTAATTCGTCACAGTTGGGACTGTGAGATGTTTTCATTTTGTTATGTTTGCATTTGCTGTCTCATAAAAAGGAAAAGTATTGAAACCCTTGAATTCCTGTGTATTATTGCTCCAGTATCTTGTGCATTTTATCTCACAAACTACATTCTTGATCCAGATATTCATCTGTGATACATTTACACTATTTCACTTTGAGAGACGATTTTCATTTTTCTCTGAGTCTTGATAAAAATAGGAATAAGAACTGAACTTTCAAAACTGTGGTTACTCTTCACTGAGCGTCAAGCTCATTGTCATGAGTAAAACAAGTTATTCATGTAACATGTAACACGAAGTGTTAAAGTCCGTCACATGTGGCCAGGCAAATACTGTTCTTCACAGAGAGCGCTTGTTTGTTGTGTTGACAGAAACTGGGCTGTAGTTTAACATCCCCTTGTGGTCAATTAAAAGAAAATTATTTTATAACAGAGTTCAACAGTGTTGTAGTATTTGAGATAAAATGTGATTTTCATGTCACAGTCTGAGCACACAGAAAGTGCCCCAGTTCACAGGGGCACTGACATTATTGGATGATAAATTAAATGATTCAGTCCAAGTTTACTCTGTACAGCGATGGTGATGCTGTTGAACTGTCCTGACGTAAACTCACAGGTGAACCACATTTCCATCCTGTAATAAATGCACGTTGCATGTAAAGTCAGTCACCTCTTCAGTTCAAAGGAAAACAAGATGTTAGACGATGTTTAAAACAAATATTCACATTCATAAGTGTGGCACAGTAAGACACATCTCACCTTAATTTTAGGCCGCTGGAAAAAAGGTTGTCAATAAAATCATATAATATGCTAAGAAACTAGCTCTTTAATAATCCCTGTAACAGGTGTTTTGGTTCTGAATCATCAAGGTACAGTAAGGTGCCTCCCTACAGTTTTCTGTGCTGATATTAAGTCTCGATAAGGATTAAGGAAGAATTAATGAACTGCTTCCTGTTTCTGTTTTAATCTTGGTTAATGCTGCAGTCAAAAATGATTAACCTAATGGGTAACATTTTCTTTGTGTCTCTATCCACTTATCGTCTGAAATGTTAGTATGAAAGTAGAAACTGTGATCATTTAGATGTATTTGTCATGTTTTGGGTTTTTACTTCCCTTGTCTTTTGTATTGACTTGTTTTTCTGTTATCATCATCATCACCATCATCATCATCATCATCATCAACCCTGCATGTTTTGTATTTAAGGGCTTGTGTTGAGTTTTGGGGTTGTTACTGTGTCATGGTTCATTCTGGTGTGTCTCCCTGATCTTGTTCACCCTTTCCTGATTTCCAGCTCTTAATACTCGTCGTGAGTCTGATGATAGTTTTTCGTAGTTCAGATTTTGTTACAGCCTAAGTCTCTCTGCCTTTGAGTTTATACTGTTGTGTGTGTAATTATTGTTAAACCTTGATTTTTCTGTTATAGTGTTAAACTTCTCGTTAAGAGAGAATTTTGTTATGGTCTAAGTTTCTGCCTTTGAATTAACAGTGTTATTATCTCAACAGTCTGAGTTGATTGTTACAGTTTCAGTATGTGAGTTAATGTTGTTCAATCGTTTGAGTGAGTTTAGTTATAGTCCAAGTCTCTGTCTTTGAGTTCATATTGTCATCTCCTAGTATAGGAGTATAGAAAACAGCCAACTGTGAATCACTTCAGAAGGGAGGGCAAAACCAAACCAATCAAACAATAAACTGAGAAGTTACAGAACAAGGGTCAGACACACACGGAGAACAGAGGAAAACTAATTAGGGGCAGAGTTTAGTAACAACAGCATGAAGTAAAAAAGGTAAATAATAAGCAGGGAAATGTACATAGGGGAAAACTATTAACAAGGGGATATGGGAGCTTGACGGAACTAAGGCTGGAGTAACACAGAAAAGCAAATGCAGGAAAGTAAAACTAGAATCAGCCAGGGACAGACCAAGATTGACTAGAGGAGATAACTAGGGTGTAAGGGGGGACAGACTGTACACAGTGGCAGATTAAAGAACCCAAAATTAACTGGACGAGGGACAAGGCAACACAAGGCAGGACCAGGTGAAAACAGGAAAACAAATATAGACACACACACACACAGGGACTAAAAACAGGCACAAAAGTCTGATGCAAAATCACTATGCAAACACTGACCTGGAAGAGATTAAAACGAAGAGCCAAAGAGTGAGTGAGTATTTCAGAAACAGATCAGACACGAGTTTAACCAATAAAAGTGCAAACAACAGAACGTGAGAAAACACAATCTAACAAACCTGAGACATAAAAAAAAACGTTAACAGCGACCAATAGCTAGAATCAAGCAACCAGAGGACAGAAACTACCCACATAGAGAGAAGACAATGATCTGGCAGGAAACAAGGGGAAAGCTGAGTCTAAATAGGCTGGGGAACAGGTGAATGGAACAATAAGAGGTGATGAGTATTGAAGCTGCCAGAGTGAGTTTTGGAACAGGAAGTGGGGCAGAGAGCCAACACAAAGGAAACCCTCAGGGTCAACAGAGATGCCGATGGACATGACAGGAGATCAGAGGACTTGGGAATGAGATCAGACTGAGTAAAGTGGATGTGATAGTAGCTGGTCATTAAAGTTTATGAAAATTAAAAGTGACGTGAACTAAATAATCACACTGGGATTATCACTTTACTGTGAGTAATAAGAATTATTCACCATTAATTAATCAGTCCTAAAAACTGACTGAGATATTACAAGATCCAGCAGAGACATCACCATGACCCGTGTAGGCACATGTTCCCACACAGATGAATTAATGAGGCATTAGAAAATATAATGTCGCCCTCTGTTGGACAACAATTAGAATTACAACACAATTATCATATTTAATATGTGAACTGTGTGAAAACTGGATAATATGCAATGTTACAGCAGAAAGAAATAGAACAGTAACAGAAAATATAAACAGCAATCAAAGGAATATCCGAATAAATTAGAAAAACAGAAAACCTCAGCTGTGTTCAGAATGAACAAGAAATAAACAAGTTGCTGTGAAGGTCATTTCGTAGCACAGATGTTAGAGGCAGTGACCTGGTGTGAACAGTGGTGTGTTGTAAAGTCTGACAGCAGCAGGAAGGAACAAGCTACGAGTTTCAAACACTGTTACATGTTCAGACAAATAGCAAATGTATATTTTTTCCTGACATTTTTTTGGTTTCAATGACAAACATTATTAGTTTCTTGATATTTTTAATTGATTTTTCAGCAAAGACCCATAGTTTCAGTTATGAATTCTATGATACATTTTACAATAATTTGAACGTAATAACCCAGTGACAGTAGTCACTAAATTATCTGTGGATGAATTTGGATTCAGGTGCTTGTAGTAAGTTTTCCTCTGTATTGTCACCGTCTCCCTGTTAAGATGATTATGTAAAAGCATTTATAAAACACTTAGATTTAGAGACTGTAGTTTGTAATTGCAATATTTCAGGAACACCCGGGGTGGATCACGGCAAGGGAGCACTGGCTGAATCTGAGGGGAGAAAGACAGTGGAGTGAAATCTTGTGAATGAAAGGAGTCTTACGGAAGTGTGGAGAGCTGACGGGATGACGGAGGGGTTCAGTACAACGGAGGCGAGTGTGTGGAGAGACCGGAAGGAAGTAAAAGCGGCCGACAACGTCAGGGAGAAAAACAGGCACAAAGTGAAAACGGAAAATAAAGAAACAAAACAAGTCAAGAGCTCCGACCAAACTAGTAACAAAGCAAATATACTCGTGAAAGTTCTTGAAGTCTTCGCAGTGGCAGGAGAGAAGCCCAGGATTCCAAGACGAATAGTCCAACAACTGAGACGGAGAAGAGACTCTGGCAAAGGCAAAAGAACTTGAGACTTGGCAAAACATGGACAAAACATGAACGATAATCTGAGGCTGGGAAACGGGCAGGCAGGGATTATGTAGGAGTGACACCGGAGAAACGAATCGGTGTCATGAGAGGAGGAGAGAGACAGAACCGTAACCAGGGCAACGCAGATCAACGCCGAGAGCGTGACAACTTTGCTCTGAGGTTTTCTTCCTGATTTGGATTTTTGCTGCATTGTACTTCAGTTGTAAGTCGCTTTGGATAAAAGCGTCTGACAAATGACTGAATGTAAATGTAAATGTAAATGTAATTCCCCCCCTTGGAAATGTTATAAATAATTTTACTATAAATTGTTAGTGTAGAACAAAACTCTGCATATTGTCTCATCTGCTGGTTTAAAACTTTTCAGGCTATTGACTAGTTTTACACTCTACTGTAATTATTAAGAATATGATACATTTATACTGTAAATCAAATTTAATTATTAATAACCAAGTGAGTGTAGTAACAATATTTGTACCTCTGGTTGAATCTGGATAATTTTAGAGTCAACAATTACCCAACATACATGTGGGAGAACTGTGGAAAAAGGAGGAAACCAACACGATCACGGGTAGAACATGCAAACTTGGCAGCATTAACCACTCGCCCAGCGTGATGCCATTACTGATGCATGAAATATAAAAAACAATAAAACACAAAAAGGCCCAAAAAAGTTTAATCAGTTTAATTGAAAATAAAATGAAATTCAGTGACATACGGGTTATATGTTAGCAGGATATCTAGACAATACACATACAGTATATGAAGATTGGAGCTTCTCATCAAACATTCTGACTTAAACTCTCTCAATGGCCTTTTGTTTAACCCTGCAGCCCCAACTCACCAACATCACTCACTCAGTTATTAACCTCAGACTGGGGGTTCTAACGTTAGTTGCATGTAAAAATGGACATAAACACATTTTGAATGTTTTCACTAAACGTCAGTCTAAAAATAGTTGTAGGGGAGAGTTTCCAAGGCTGCAGAGCATCGAGAAAGGTGGTTGTGTCGTTTCTTCTCACTGTGATAAATGTCCTCCCCCCTTCCAGCTGTGAGGAAGCAGCACTAACCACTGCACCACCGTGCTGCTGTTATTGAAGCATAAAATGGTTTAAAATACAATCAAAACACAAAAAGCATTAATTTCCTGGAAATGATTGAACAAGTAAAGCTACAGTGATCCATGACTTGTGGGAACAGGGACATAACATGGAAATGGCCCCTGCTCTTCTTCTTCTGGTGCTACTGCTTTACAGACCTGGAAGAAAACCACAAAAACAGATATGTGCTTATCAAAGATATGAATATGATTTCTGAGGTGTTTAGAGAGTTATATTACATGTAATCATCTGCAGATTATCCCATTTGCTACGTGGCAGCATTATTACCAGCAGCTGTTCCTGGTTTGACTTCAGAATAAACCAATTCATCAGTTGCTGCAGCAGAAGATTTTCCTATGAATGAAGAGATGATTTGTTAAAATTAAGCATGAGCAGTTTTAGAGGAAATACGGCTGTAATAATGACGTTGTTGTTGATGTTGTGGCTCATATTTCAGTTTAATTTGTGCATGTGTGGCAGTTTAGGACCTCAGCAGATTCACAAAGGAGCTGGACACATGTCACTTATAAATATGAGAACCATTAATATAAAAACAGTCAGACAGAATGAAACATTAATAGCTCAGTGTGATTAACTATTGTAACATTTAACCTCCATCTTTAACATAGACTGAAACATGAACTGGACATTTCAGTCTTTAAATTCTTTCTGGACACCAAGCTCTGCTACAGCGTCACCAAACTCAAACTGCTACTTAAATGTAAAAGATCTTCGAGAGCCAGAGTTTGATTTGTTCTCTGGGCCACTGTAGAAACATGGAGGTGACACACGGCGAGCTGCACTTTATGTAGATATAAGAGGCTCATTCTTATTGTCAGGAGATTATCCACTAATGAAAACATCATTATAAATACTAATAAAATAATTTGTGCTTATAGATTTCTCCAAATCCCACACACTGCACCTTTAAGGCCAATAAAGGGAACTGAACCTAATGTACAAATACACATTATACCAAGACCAACATGTCGGACAATAACTACAGGTGGATGCAGACTTTACTTACCTTTCTTTTTCTTGGCTTTTCCTTTATTGTGGTGGTTGATCTGAGCATACGTCAGACTGTCGTCTAAACAGAAACAACATCTCAGGGTTTGTTCACAGACGTTTAACACACAGCTGATGGACGAACGGATTAACATGTAGGAACAAAGAGCTGGCGGTTGTCTGTGTTTGTTTTTCTTTGTCAGCATCACATACTGAAAAATATCAAATGTGTCTCTTTATTTTTTGTGTCTTTGAGTTTGATCTGAGTCAGAATCTGTTGATGCTCTAAATCAGTAAATCAGGATTTGTGTCAGATTTGACAATTTCCGGCTCTGCTGACACCTAGTGCTGCTGTATAATAACTACTAATGGAGATTAATGAAGGACGTGCTGACCCATGTTTTCCTCCAGTTCAACAATGTGACACATTTCTACACAAACTCACGACCTGTAGTTTCTGTCTTCACATCAGAGTAAACACGGCTCTCTTCTGGTTTATGATCCCAACCTGTGAAGATAATCAGATGAATCCACAAAGGAAAAAAAAAACTCTATAACTATATTTACTGTATGTTCTGTATTTGTTGTACTCACGCTTCTTTTCAACGTGTTTAAGTTCAATGACAGAATATGTGACTTCCTGTGATTCACCTGCGTCAGAAATATACAGTATGTGAGAGGATTTTATATCAGTCACATGTGAACACTTTCCTTCAACTACACAGACACTGATCCAGGTTAATCCTGAGGTTTACTGTACCATTCCCAGGGTTTTCACAGTCTTTGATGGATTCATAGATACAAGCTTCACCTTCAATTAAGGAAAAAGTCAGATAAATCATTCGAATTTAAATGTATTGAAAAAATATTTCCTGAATTAAAAATCTCCGTTTTTATTGTGGTTTGTATTGGTTAATTTAGAATAATGACAGAAACTAAGTAAAATGAATATTAATAGTGATAGTAGTAGGTAATTACTGACCAGGGAGAGCAGAGGTGTATTCATGATGTTGATTTTCATCCCGACTGTAACTGTCTGACTGGATCTGCCTAAATCAAAATAATAGGAACAATGAAGTAGATACAGAGAATCTAATAAAGAGGTTAAACTGAAGATGATGTAACTGAGTGAACTCACCTGATAAAACATGAATCTGTCAGAAAGAAATAATTGTTACATGACTTTAGGAATTACATGATCCTGCTGCTATTTCATGTCATTTTGATCCAAATGCATCTGTGTGTGAATCACTCAAAAGTAGTTAGTCAACATCTAATATCCGAAGAATAGTGACTCACCTTTGGACTGTCTGCAGTGATACAACAGGAGCAGGAGAATAATAAGTACAATCCCACAAACCAACCCAGTGATCAGGGCCACAGGAAGTGAAGAGCTTTCATGGTTGGACACAGCTGCTGTAAACAAGAAATATTAAGTATTAACAAACACAAATGGGCATTTTGTTTCACAGAACTTAGTTTCACGTGACTCAGTAAAGACTAAACTCTGAAATAAACCAAAAAGATAAATAAATAAATATACTATACAGAAAAAAGTTTTAAAAATTAGAAAATATGTAAACTGTTTGAATCCATCTCACCTGTAACTGTTAACCAACTCTGTGGCGACTCTTTTCCTGAGCACTGACACTTGTAGAAACCTTCATCTGACTTTGACACTGCAGAAATATTCAGCTCCTGTCTGGTGTCATTTTGTCTGACTTTGTCATTTTGATAGAAAATCACATTGGAAACAAAGTTTGTGTTTCTGAATTTGCAGCCAACAGTAACAGACTGTCCCTTCAGTCACAGGATGGACAGGACTCACCAGGAGAACACCATAATACTCATCTGTAACACAATAATGAACATTTTATCAAATAAAGAACTGCTTCCTTACATTTACTGGAATAAATTTAAAGCAAAATGAACAATTGTGATAACTGACAGGAAAGTGGATGTAAAACCCAAACTAATTATAGTAACAATACGTGACTAGGAACTTTTTGAAAACAGAATAAGAAAAAAAAAGTGACAGTGATGATGTTTACAAGTCGTGGCTTGACCAGTTACAGTAGATCTATAGTTAATAAGCACTTTATGCAGCTCAAAGGAATCAAACCTTAAACTTTTGTATTGTTTTGTTAAAAAACTGAGACTTTTTCTGTTGGTAAATCTGGGAATAAATTTTTTTGTAAACGAAGGAAGTAAGTGAACTCAGACCTGCTACCAAGATGATTATCGTATTATTAGACATTTGTCTGTTGTTGTCATGTTACTTCATATTTAATTTCCGATTGCAGTTAGTCATTGAACAGACACTTTGATCCCAAACACGTAAGGAGCAAACATCAGGGGCATGTTGGGGTTCAGTGTTTTTTCCAAAGACACTTCAGCATGTGACCACTGTCCACTACTCAGTTTGATCTGGGTATTAAAGTTCATAACAGGATGTTGACACATGGATGTTTCAGTGAAAGAAATGGACAAAGTGAATCCAACATACTGTGGACAGTGATGTTGACTGAATTACTGAACTCTCCTGATCCAGACTCACACCAGTACACTGCAGTACCAGACCGGGAGGAGGAGATTTTACATGTGGATCCAGTCATTGTCCCCCAGTAGGAGCAGGGAGACAGAGGGATGTCCTCAGGGAACCTCCTCACTGTCCACTCAGTAGAGTTTCCCTCACAGCTCAGAGACACAGAGTCAGAGGTGAAGTGTTGAACTCTGTCAGGATTCACTGTGAGAGACGCTGATGGACCAACATCTGAAAAACACGACAAAAGAAATAAAACCAAGTTCAAAGACACGATGATTCAAATAGCACATTACAAAGGCCTATGATATTCATCTACTTCAGTTTCTTGTTACTGAGGATCAGAGCAAACTGCAGCATTTTCATCAAACTGTGATTTCTACCTTAAAAGCTTCTTACAGTTTGTGTCTGTTTCAAATGACGTAAGAAAGTGACAACAGCAGCTGTGACATGTTAAACTGCTGTTACCTTCCATCTTTACACAATATTTTATTTACCGCTAATGAATTTGTCAGTATTTGACTGTCTCACAGTGACTGTTTCCTCTTATGTATCAGAGTTGGTCTGATATTAAGTAAAACTAATAGTCAAAAGTACAAGTTCTCATTGTACATAAATCTCATTTGTGTGTGTCGACCAGATGTTAGATAAACCCGCCCACAAAAAAGAAAAAAAGACCCACACAACAATCAATTCATGTTTTCTACTGGTAGAGCATTAATGTACAGGACACATTGAATTATCAACATGGGAACTGGACACTGCAAGTTGTTCATGAGACAAATGATGAACTGAGGTGACGAATTATCATCTGCTTATTCCGAGAAAACCAGGAAACCAACTGACCTCCAGACCAGACAAACTGTGGTTCACTGTGATCAGTGTAATACACTGGGTCTCCTCTTCCAGCTCTACACACATGTCCTGCTGTGTGTGTCTGTCCATGAAGGACGTAGGAATTGTGTCCAGTCCCAGTGTCTCTAGCAGGTAGCAGCTCATATCTGTAGGATTTGTGTGACAGATCAGGAACAGCCTTATACCAGTAGAACCTCCATCCTGCAGATGGATGTTCAAGCTCACAGTTCAGAGTCACTGAGGCTCCAGGACTCGGCCATGATGGAGACACACTGAGGACAGGTCTGGGTTTATCTGTTGGGAAATTATTTTTTGAGAATGAAAATGTCTTGTCCAAGTTTAGTTTGGACTATGTTTTGATGCATTCAGTTTAGAATAAAACCATAAATATGGTCATTATGGTCCATGTACAATCATTTAAATTTAAATGAATTAAAATGGATAAATAATTAATATCACTGAATCTTTACGGTGGAATAACTTTTCTGCGACACAAAATGCTTATTTTATCAATGTGATTTGCATTATGAATATACGTTTTGTATTTTATGTAGTGTAATAAGTGCCTAATTGTCTTGAGAATAAATAATATCTAACCAAGGTCGATTATATACAAAATATCTACACAATAATAGATAAAATACATACATTCCACTTACATCTCACAGTCAGTCTGATGGGATCACTCCATGCTGTAGAGGAGTAAAAGTCCTTTTTCTCTTTACCTCTACACCAGTAGTTTCCACTTCTGAGAAATGAAGCAGTGAAAACCCAACGTTCACTGTGTTCTACAGTTTTCTCAGAGCTGTCTGTTTTCCATTCATACTCCCACTCAGTGTCTCCACCACCTTGGATCTCACATGTTAGATTAATCTTCTCCCCACTGAATATCTGAGGCCAGTTGGGCTGCTGAGTTACAACAGCCTTGTTGGAAACTGTTACCACCAAACAAACATAAAATCAAAGACATAAAATCTTAATAAATAATCACTGATAAAAATGATAATTCATTAATTTGTGTCATTTTATTCCAAATAAATCACTGCACTCACGTCTTCTCTCAACAGTGACAGTCTCACTGTCCTCTGTGTAGTAACCTGAGGTTCCTCTTCCTCCTCTGCAGGAATAGATGCCTCCTTCTGAAATACTGATGGTGTCTGCTCCACCTGTTCTTATAGTCTGAGCTGTAGAAAACTCTGAGGTCTGTTTGAACCAGTCATATTTCCAGCTCTCAGAGTCGTCCACAGAGCAGCTCAGTGTCACAGTGTCTCCTGCTGCTATGACTGCCCTGTCTGCTCTCACTGAGGCTCTGGGTTTATGTTCTGTTCAATTCACAGAGACAAAGAAACAATTCAGTGGATAAATGTTCCACATTTAATTTACATGTTGTTTCATTTGCAGAATAATTTAGCTGCTTTCTGATCCTAACAGACCCATGAGGACTAACTCACTACAGAAATTCAGATCCAAGTAAGATTTTAAAAAAGTGACTCAAACCAGAACCAATATTTCAAAAATGACTTTTATTCCAGAAAAGTGGCCATGATTTTTCATCTTCTTGTTGTGCAGCTGTGAACTGTGCAGGATATAAAAAATCTATGTGACTCCTAGTGGTTTAAAAAACATGATGACACAGACTAATAAACAACCGTCCTCATTAATGGATCTTTATTTCTGTTGCAGCCACCGACATAAAAAGTCAAACATGTAAAAGAAGTTCACAAACTAACCCAGACTAAAACTAACAAACACATTAGCCGCCTCACAGTCACAGTGCAACATAATCCCAACAGTTCAGACTCGTCTCAGCAGCCTGATGGTTCACATGTAAATCTACAGTGTTCCAGAAAACGTGGCCACATGTCAGGATCTCTCTCTTCCTCCTTCATGTCTTATGATTTCTGTATTTCTTAAGGTAAAATGCTGCTTTAAATAATTTTTAAGTATCATGTATTTTACACAGTCAGTGCTAGTCCATATTAAATCTTTGTGTATTATTGCACCATGAATTATAGATTTTTTTAAGTTCTGTTGAAGCAAATAAAGTAAATGTCTTATTGTTTTTAAGTTAAATATGTAAATTTCCCAATCTGTATTGTACACAGAAAGTTACTGTATGTGTTTAACTTTTATATTTAGCTGAATAAATATATTCTAAATCTACAATATTCTAAAAAGTTTCTTATTTTTATTAATTTGCTCCAAAATTTAAAACAAACTGAATTTAGCTTTAAGTTTCCAGGATGGAGCAACATTTCTGTTTTTTTATTTACACAGACAAATGAAAACATCATAAATCATTTTTGTTCTCGATGAAACAAGGTCCAGCTCACCTGATACTGTCAGTGTGACGACATTACTCCACTCTGTTGATGAGTGAGAGTCTGTTTTACCCCGACACCTGTAGTTTCCACTGTGGGACCTTGTAGCTCCAATGATCCTAATTTCATTTGGTTCTGGAGATGTGACTCTGTTTGTTGGTCTCCATTCATACGTCCACTTAGTTGGTTCACGATCCTGGATCTCACATCTGACTGTGACTGTTTCACCAGTGTATATCAGAGGCCAGTTGGGATCCAGAGTCACAGCGGCTCTGATGGAAACTATTCACATAAAACACAGTTTTTCACAAACAGCTTTTGTCTAAAACACTGTTTTGTGAAGCAGCAGATCAGTGAAAAATCTTTGTGAAGTTAATAAACGAGAGCCTGACAATTTCATGAACATCACAAGTAGGTTAATACAAAAAACAGCAAAGAAAACACTGATAAATATGTCGTTAATAAAAAATCTATTAGAAAACAATCCAACACTATGTTTAAGGGGGAACATCTGCCAAGTCTCAGTAATATTTACATGAAACTGTGATAGTGTGAGTGCTGATTAATTTCAGATAAATCACTACATGAAGGATTAAAATCATCAGAACAACAAGAGCTACTGCTACAAAATTATTATTCTGTTCATGTATTAAAATGTGTCTTTTCTACACTGCTGAAAAACACATAAACATATTAACAGAATGTTTTAAAGAACAAATTAAGTGTTTGATTTATTTTTAATAAACTCACTTATTTTATCAATCCTCACTGTCTGGCTGTTCTGTGTGTAGTAAACTGGGTTTCCTCTTCCTCCTGTAGCATCCATCTGTGTGTTATCAAACCTAAACCTGGGACAACAGGAGTTTGGAATTCAACCTCCACGTGGAAAGCAAGGGGGGAGGTAGACTGACCCGGCAATAAACTTTCTTTATAAAACAATCCACCTCTATCCTCCCCAGGACCAGATAACACCAAAAAGAACTGAGTAAAACAAACAAACCACATCTGGCTTAAAGCCCCGAATTGACACTCATGCCATTAGCATAAATTTTGCCATGAGTCTTTTCATCTACCAGACCCAAGACTGTCTCCTAACTCACCCACAAATGACGTTCTTATCGAGATGGTACCAGCTCTCTGGAAAGGAATTTGCAAAACAACCATAAAACTTGAGGTGTAAAACTACTTAGACAGAAATACTTTGTTTGAACTCAAACCCCAAAACAGGGACAAATTATCTATCAAGCTTCATAAAACTCACACCAATGTGTTCAGAAGCAAATTTGGAACAATCTGACATGATACCGTCCTTTCTACGACGAGAAATGACGGAGTTATAAAATAAACATTTTAATTCAGAATGACGTGAAAGAGTAACACGGCACAACATTGCCACCCTTGGGTGGAAATTATAAATGCATCCCGAAGATATTCGTCTATAGAAAGAAACAAAACTGCATTAATTTGTTGTCTGAAAGTTAAAACACAATGTCATATTCTTCTGTTAATTCCGTATATTACACATACATGTTACATGTTCATGCACACCTTAGTTATGTAACTGTAAGCATTATCCTGTTATATTAATCCGCTGCGATGTCCAGATAATGCGTGAATGACTTTCTAATTGTTGTTGTGTGTTCTGACTGTGTATTAATATCTATTAGACAAAGCTAACTTTCCATGTAATAATCATTGATTCCGTCTATTTGCCTAAATCAGGACTCTCACATGTATGTTGAAATGCGACATTGAATATTACACGCAGTAATCAAGTTGTTTAAGCATTTTAACCTCCACAGTATAACAATTGTAAGAAGATGCTTTATTTTAGAGTATGAGATTTTGGGCTTGATGAAAAGAGAAATCTATATTTGACTTTGTGTGATTCGACCGAACAAAGATTTCATTTGATCTAGGAGGAGGGACTCGCTCTCCCCTCCGCGGGAAATTTAAATTTAGCAGCAACGCCTCATAGTCTGGGCGACGCCCCAACAATATAAATAAAGTTAAAATTCCTTTGTTCCAAGAAGTGCGGAGAAGAGCGAAGAAGCTCCAAGAAGTTCGAGGAGAGGAGTCCCACTTCGAGCTCCATCCTCAAGAAGAAATGTGCCTCAGTTAAGAAAGCTTAGCTGAAGTTGTTCAAATTACTTTTATCGTCAATTCTCTCGTTTGTAACTTTTCGAACTATTTTTAAAGCGCGCACGTCTTTGCTGCCTATTTTTGTATTAGTTATTGTAATGATTGGAACTCCAAACCAAACTTCCATTTTTGTAACTAGAAAATCCGTCAAAGTTAGTCCAGACCGAGCCGAGATTTTTATTGAATAGCCATATTTTTATCAACCAGTTTTTGTTGAATTATTTCAATTCAACATTTCGGCTCCATTCGGACCGGACAACCAGCGCCTCTGCAAGTCGGTTCAGCCACCAGCCGAACCAGACCACGTTTCTGGAGCCTGCCATCTGACCAGGTGAACGCTCCTGTGGGCGGAGAAATCTTTGCAGCCACAGCGGATCCTCGCTCTGATTGCTCGCCTGTTAACAGACCCGAGACGGTCCGTCCTGCTCTACAAAAGAACCGGTACCGACTGACTGCTAACCTGGCAGAACAACCTCCAGCGGCTCCCAGGCCAAGTACCAATATCTCTCTCTATTCTATGAAAATGGCTGGTGTCCGTAAAGCCAATAAACCATTGGAGCCTTTATGAAGTTTCTTTGTAGAGTTTGTAAAATATAATTTCCGTTACTTAGAGGTAAATAGTGACTCGAATCCTTTCCTCTAGCCCAAATTCATCACACGCATAACTGCACAATTTATCTGTTTACTTAGAATTGGTTGTTTCATGTTTTGTTCTCTATTCGTTGATTCCATTTATTCCATATATCCATATACGTACCCATACTTCAATATTCTCAGTAGTTGTAGGTTAATCAATAATTAAAACTGGTTCTGAGTTTGTCTTTCTTCAGTTAAGCAGACAGAAGTCACTGGAACGAAAAGAACTCATAACAAGAGACTGATCTTTGGGTTAAATTGTTGTTACTTAATTCTATTTGTCACTTTGGACCATCAACGGTTCAGGTAATATAATAATTCATAGCGTGATTCGGCTCAACGAATCTGGTGCCCCTAAATTCGAGGAAATTAATGCTTTTGTATTAATATCAAATCACCCAAATATACGAGTTCTCGCTACATAATGGTGCCCGGCGCGTGAGGCCGATTCAAACTTTTGTCTGTCTATCTGAAGAAATTACGAACATGTTGCATCTGCATCATCTCGGCTACCGGTACATTCCTTATTGTCTGACTAAACATTGATCTGAGGTTTGGCTTGTTTAATTGTGTAACGATTGCCTATAGGCATGATTTAATGTTTGAGAGTTGATGAAAATAATTTCCGCTCCGCCGCGGACACTCATTCAGCCGACAAAGGCGAACGAGACTGTTTAAACTTCTGCTAAACGGAAGTGAAGTAATGATTGAAGCTCTGTGTTGTTCGAACAGGAAGTGGTGAAAGTGTTAGTGCATGCAAACTTGTGAATAAGCGTCGCCGCACGCTTGTGAAATTAAAGGCCTGTTGGTGGGTTTACGGTTGCTGCGTGTCCCAGGACTGTTAGACCGCGCCCTGAATGAAGTGAATTCTCTGCGTGTCCCAGATAATTCACCGCTGATTCAGACCTTCTCTTTAGCTTGTCAGCTTAGCTACCTGGCTGCTATAAACTGCTTTTAAGTAGGAGAAGTGTGACTTATATGCGCATCTGTGAGTCAGAGAGACTCTATTGAGAACCGGTTGAGTTAATGAGATAAACCTTCGTGAGTTACCCAGAGTGTAACGCTTGGCGAAAAGAATTAACTTTGAAAAGAAATTGCTAAAAGTTGCAAGACTGCTGTTTGTGACTTTTGTGAGGCCGCCGAGCCGAACGCAACCGCCGCGTTGTGTGAAATTAATGTATAAAAGCGAAGCGCTCTGACCGCTGGCGGACAGACGACTGAGCTGTTTTTGTCTTACTGTTGGGGTCTCCCAAGGGGCGTTCCCAAATAAATCGTCACTGCTGACGTAAATACCTACGGCGCCTCCCAGTCGGGGACTCCCCCTGTCGCCCTTAAGGGAAATAAAGTCCCTTTAGCTTCCCTTGTGGTTGTTAAGCGAAATAAATTCCTTTTTCTCCCCCCTGTCGGTTCTTGAGCGAACTGAAATTCACTTCTTTTTGCTCCCCCTATTGTCCCAAAAGAGAATTAAATCTTTTTGCTCCCTTTCGCCATCCAGTGGCCGATTTGATTAACTGAGTTTGAAGGCAAAAGGTTTCTCTGCAAACTGAGCCCCAGTTGGCATTAGAAATAGAATGCAAATAGCATTGATTGTCCTTTAAACAACTTACTTGTGAATAGATCATTTATTTTACTTACCTTAATTTGAGTTAGTCACATACTACACAACTTTGTTGAATAATTGTTTGAAAAAAAAAATGTTCAGAATACTTTAGGCACTTACTGAATTTGATATTGTATTGTGAATGCTCTGAGATCTCAATTTAATCTGATTGTGCCTACAGAAGTTGTTGCTTTTTTTGTATTATTGCTCTTATATATAGCTATAGTATTTTTTTTTTTTTTACTCCTTCTTATTATTGTTCATACATGTGTTGCATCTAAATTTATATTCTTTGTACAACATTAAAGAATTTTTTTATAATAATAATAAAATAAAATAAAATAAAAAAAAAATTTTTTCCCTAGTTAACAAAGGACTGTTTTGATTTGTGTTAGCTACTCACCTGCAGTGTGTACTTTCATAAGAGTGTCACACTAGATAAAATCAGGTGAATCAAGGTTAATGTTCTTGTTTTTTTTTTTAATTTTGACTGAAACAACTTTTAGGGGTCTTTGATTAAACTTACCTAAAGATAAGAGTTAACAGCTAATTATTTAGAACAGAAAAAGTATTGAACTGCCAACCAAACTCAGTAACCAAAACACTGACGATATGGATCAGCTGACTGAGTCCCATAAAATGAGCACAACTGCTTCAACTGAATCTAGTCAGGAGGAAATCCTTGTCACTAGTGAAGCAGCTTTGAAAAAACTGACTCAAGATTTTCTTCCTGGATACACGGAGCAAATCCATGGATCCACATTGATTGGTCTTGAAGCTATTATGTCGGACCTCAATGCCGATGCTTTCAACCAGTCACTTGAAGACAAAGATAAACTGAAAATGCTTGGGACGCATGGCCATTGTCATGGCTGCTCAATTGAAACGAACTCATCATTTGTTAGAACATGCTTATGACAGATGTAATGTCCGCAAACAACAGCTTCAACAACTGCAAGGTGAAAATAAACTCCTTGAACACCACTCTGAACTGTCTAAGAAAGCAATGGCTAATTCTGCTAAAGAGAAAGAAGAATTAGAAAAAATAAATCATACACTAAAACAATCACTCCTACATTGCGAACGGAGCTAGCAATGACTGAAACCAACATGACAAAGCACTAACCTCGCTTTGCCAAACCACAGAGGAGATGGAGGATCTCAAAACTAAAAACAAAATACTTAACAGATATCTTGCTGATGACCAGCAAATAATTCAACAACTCCAAGAACAAAAGCAAAGAGTATTGATAAATATTCAAAGAGAACTTGACTACTCTTTTGAAAAAGAGGGGAGGAGGCACGCTTCCCACGATTCATCTTACCAGGAAATAAGAAAAGAAGACTCATCATCCAGAGAGATTAAGAAGGAGTTTTCACCTGCACTCCTTCCACACATCCCACCTGAGTCCTTGAAAGGTCAACACACGCCCGAAGCGTATCTCCAGTGGCCACAAATGCAGTGCCACCTGCCTTCCCAGTTCACCACCCATCACAACGTCCCTCTGACAAGGACTTGGATAGAATTGCCCGCAACATCGAACGCTTTGAACCTAGTCCTGGTGGTTCTTATGATACAACTGGCTACTTGAAAGACATCAGCTTCTACCTGCAAAGGTATCCACAGGCCACCACGACTGATAAGATATATCTTATCAAAATAACCTCAAGTCGTGAGGTCAGCAATTTCATTGAACGGCAACCGCGTGCAGTCAGAGATGACTATGAGTTACTATGCCAAGCTCTGGAGCAGGAGTACAGTGATCCTGTTTCCCAAACTGGGCTAGACGCTGCCATGAATGTTAAACAAGGCCGCCATGAATGCCCACAGGTATATTACCGCCGCCTTCTTCGAGCCTACTTCGGCTCCAAAAATGAACCATGGATGGAGGAAGACTTGAACTTCAAAACTCTCTTTATCAAAAACCTCCATCCTACCACTAGCACTCATCTTGGCATCGCAGCAAATCCACGCAACTCCACCAGCCAACACCTACGTGAACTGGCTTCACTGGGATTTGCAAAGCACCAGGAAGCTCACCCGAAAAACCCTGATGCTAGCACAGTGCTAACCATTGACACCAAACACTTACCTTTGACATTAGAAGAAACCTCTTGTGATGAAACAAATAAGACTGAAAGAACTTCCTTGAAATCAAATCACTCTCGAGATGTCCGTGAACCATCTAGGTTTCATAGAACCAACCAGCGGCATGATCATTCCAAGTCTTCTTGGCCTAATAAAAGGCAAAATTATATAGGGTACAAAAGAAATCGCCCATTCTCAGCTTCTTCCCAGAACCAACCTACACCTCAGCACCGAAACGACTTCAAGGTGCAAAAGGGGGGTCCAGATGAAAGATCACAGCCGCAGAGGAGCTACCCTCAACGTCACCGAACTCCAGGTTTTTCTCGACGTGATTCTTTTACCAAAAGTAACAGAAACTCTTACTTTGACAAAAATGCATCACCTGAATGTCAGCTTGACACTACGGGTCTTAACAGAGATGAAATTAAGACCCTCAAACTCTTTGCCCAAATCCTCAGTGAGAAAAAAGATAAAAAGGCCAGCGTTCTCTCAGTAACAGCACTGCAGCCTAATACTCGACCAGATCTGGTCAATAAAGAAGAATCTTGCTCAACTTCTGTAGGATCTGAGCCAATTTCACTTTTTAGTCCAGAACATTCTGCCCACATAACACATGTGGATGAGAAATCAAAATCTTCCAGCACAGTCTTGATGGTTCAACTGGACTCTAACGAGTCCCCTTATAATGAGATATCACCCATTCAAGGTGAAGCACCCGTCCGACAATTCCTTGGTAACCTCACTGAAAAGGGGGTTACACGAAAGCCTTATTTGGTAGTGACGCTGGAAAACACAGTAAGACATGAAGCTCTCCTTGACACAGCCGCAGACATCACTTTGATGTCTATTACATTGTTTAACAAACTGAAAACAATAATGCATCAGAAAGGCAAAGATCTTAAACTACATTCATGCTCTTTACACATTCAACCCTACACACCTACAGGGACCACTCTTACACATATGGCTTCAATCCATTGGTCTATTGGACCAATGAAACTGGTCCACCCAGTCTATGTGTCCCCGCTTGAAAACGTCCCCCTACTGATAGGCAAGGACCTAATTAACCGCTTGGAACCAGTAATTGACTTCAAGCATTGCCAGATATGGGCACAGGCACATAATCCTTTGCCCTTTCTCCATCAACAGCTTGTAATGGCGGATACATTGGCGAACAACAGCGCCACCCCGGGCACACACCGAACATTTCTTGCCCACCCTCCCGCCCATGGCATTTCTGCCATGCCTCATGCTCAATCAGCGATGGCTACTCCTGCCTCTGCCACCATGACACCTTTCTTCACTGAGCATGACCTGCTTTCTCTCCAATATTTGGATCCAGCCATTCGTACTATGATCCTGCACCTGTCTGCACCTTTGACTCACCCTATTTTGGATTCAGACCTTGATTCTGTCCCTGACTTGAATGGCCTTTACTACAATCGCAAATCCCTGCGCATTGTCAAGGGCCTTCTCATGTATGTCTCCGAAACCCTCACTTCTCCTTTGGTCGTGGTGCCTCGTGAGCCAAAGGGGGTAATAATCGCACAGGCCCATGAAACTTCATGCGCAGAACACAGAGGAGTAAAAGCTACATACAATGCACTCCAAAAAGTTGCTTACTGGCCACAAATGAGGAGAGATGTCGCAAACCACCATGTCAGAAACTGTTTGGTTTGTCACCAGTTTCGCCAGTACATCCAGTCCACCGAGACCCTCTACAGGTATCTCCTCCTCTTGGTCTCGCGACAGCAAATACTACACATCAGTACAGGGCTGATGTGAACAAACATCCTGAAACCACTTTCGCTTTTGCCCAGAAACACTTGGACAAAGGTGTGGAAGGCCGTAAAACCTTCTATGATCACAAAGCTTCCTACCAAAATTTCCAGGTGGGGGATAAAGTGTGGTACTGCATCTCTGCCCTACCAACCTGGAAAAGAAATGCAAAACCAGAGAAGCTCAGCAGGAAGCTTCGCCCACATTGGTCAGGCCCATGCCTGATCACAGACAAACTTTCACCTGTGACCTACCAAATAAAAATCAGCGAAGGTCAGTGGGAACCTACATTTAAATGGGTTCACCAGAATCAGATTAAGCTGCACAAACCCTCCATGGGACTTGTTGAGCACAAATCTAGCCCAAACCACTAAAATTAAAACCCAGCTTGAGGTATAATCACCAACGAATGGAAGCCTCATTTAGCCTGAGTTTCCCTTAGATTAAAATTTACTATATGAAACAAAACTAAAATCTTAGAGCCAAACATAACTTGTTTTTTTCTATTTTGCCTTTCCATATTTTTACTAGTGGGGGACACGCAGACAATCCGCCAAAACTAGTCACTATTAAGAATAATTGTTACGACCACTTTGCAAACAAATCCTAATAATTTGCAACTATCCTCAACTGAGATGATCTGACACTTTGACATTTTCGGTCTGAACAACATGATAGCAATGTTGAAATTTTTGACTTCATTAAACATATAGTAAACAACTTGATGAAAGTGCCCTCACCAGAATCCAGTATGAAGGTACTCAAACCATTGACGTAACGCCCGTTAAGAATGCGTTAAAAGAAATCGTCTCATGAGACCAAAGTCCAATATGTGTGGTCTTTCTCCAACAGACATTGTTTTAGTTGCTAGGTTAATTGATAATGTTTGAAATGTCTTACCTCTGCCTCTGTCATACCAAAACAATTTGCAATCTGAAATCAATGGATGCACTAATAGATTGGAAAGAATACTTAGGAGGAAGTGTACCACGAGAGACGAGGAAGGTGAAGATGCAACTGAACCAGCTTTTGTAAGATTCATAGAAATAGAATAATTGAACTCCCTTTATATTTTAGGAAAGCGCACCGTATTAAGTAAATTCACTGAATTACGATATTACTTAGTAATAGATTAGCTCTTTTGAGATTTTGTTGACTTATAAGCTTTTCCTTCTTGAGTGAATTGAAATGTTGTTACATAACTACCGTTAATCTAGAATGTTTTAACAATTTGAAATTCACACTTTGTTATGATAACTTAATCGACAACACATAGTTATAAGATATACATAATTCTTTTGTTTTGACAAGTGATTAGACGAGACACCAGTCTTTTCATGAAATGAGAGTGTTCTACAGGTTCCTGCCCACCTCGTCATGGATGCTTGGATGTAGTTCACGATGACTCTCCATCTGCGTGGGACCCACGTGAACTAGTGGGGGATATGTAGCATCCATCTGTGTGTTATCAAACCTAAACCTGGGACAACAGGAGTTTGGAATTCAACCTCCACGTGGAAAGCAAGGGGGGAGGTAGACTGACCCGGCAATAAACTTTCTTTATAAAACAATCCACCTCTATCCTCCCCAGGACCAGATAACACCAAAAAGAACTGAGTAAAACAAACAAACCACATCTGGCTTAAAGCCCCGAATTGACACTCATGCCATTAGCATAAATTTTGCCATGAGTCTTTTCATCTACCAGACCCAAGACTGTCTCCTAACTCACCCACAAATGACGTTCTTATCGAGATGGTACCAGCTCTCTGGAAAGGAATTTGCAAAACAACCATAAAACTTGAGGTGTAAAACTACTTAGACAGAAATACTTTGTTTGAACTCAAACCCCAAAACAGGGACAAATTATCTATCAAGCTTCATAAAACTCACACCAATGTGTTCAGAAGCAAATTTGGAACAATCTGACATGATACCGTCCTTTCTACGACGAGAAATGACGGAGTTATAAAATAAACATTTTAATTCAGAATGACGTGAAAGAGTAACACGGCACAACATTGCCACCCTTGGGTGGAAATTATAAATGCATCCCGAAGATATTCGTCTATAGAAAGAAACAAAACTGCATTAATTTGTTGTCTGAAAGTTAAAACACAATGTCATATTCTTCTGTTAATTCCGTATATTACACATACATGTTACATGTTCATGCACACCTTAGTTATGTAACTGTAAGCATTATCCTGTTATATTAATCCGCTGCGATGTCCAGATAATGCGTGAATGACTTTCTAATTGTTGTTGTGTGTTCTGACTGTGTATTAATATGTATTAGACAAAGCTAACTTTCCATGTAATAATCATTGATTCCGTCTATTTGCCTAAATCAGGACTCTCACATGTATGTTGAAATGCGACATTGAATATTACACGCAGTAATCAAGTTGTTTAAGCATTTTAACCTCCACAGTATAACAATTGTAAGAAGATGCTTTATTTTAGAGTATGAGATTTTGGGCTTGATGAAAAGAGAAATCTATATTTGACTTTGTGTGATTCGACCGAACAAAGATTTCATTTGATCTAGGAGGAGGGACTCGCTCTCCCCTCCGCTGGGAAATTTAAATTTAGCAGCAACGCCTCATAGTCTGGGCGACGCCCCAACAATATAAATAAAGTTAAAATTCCTTTGTTCCAAGAAGTGCGGAGAAGAGCGAAGAAGCTCCAAGAAGTTCGAGGAGAGGAGTCCCACTTCGAGCTCCATCCTCAAGAAGAAATGTGCCTCAGTTAAGAAAGCTTAGCTGAAGTTGTTCAAATTACTTTTATCGTCAATTCTCTCGTTTGTAACTTTTTGAACTATTTTTAAAGCGCGCACGTCTTTGCTGCCTATTTTTGTATTAGTTATTGTAATGATTGGAACTCCAAACCAAACTTCCATTTTTGTAACTAGAAAATCCGTCAAAGTTAGTCCAGACCGAGCCCGAGATTTTTATTGAATAGCCATATTTTTATCAACCAGTTTTTGTTGAATTATTTCAATTCAACATTTCGGCTCCATTCCGGACCGGACAACCAGCGCCTCTGCAAGTCGGTTCAGCCACCAGCCGAACCAGACCACGTTTCTGGAGCCTGCCATCTGACCAGGTGAACGCTCCTGTGGGCCGGAGAAATCTTTGCAGCCACAGCGGATCCTCGCTCTGATTGCTCGCCTGTTAACAGACCCGAGACGGTCCGTCCTGCTCTACAAAAGAACCGGTACCGACTGACTGCTAACCTGGCAGAACAACCTCCAGCGGCTCCCAGGCCAAGTACCAATATCTCTCTCTATTCTATGAAAATGGCTGGTGTCCGTAAAGCCAATAAACCATTGGAGCCTTTATGAAGTTTCTTTGTAGAGTTTGTAAAATATAATTTCCGTTACTTAGAGGTAAATAGTGACTCGAATCCTTTCCTCTAGCCCAAATTCATCACACGCATAACTGCACAATTTATCTGTTTACTTAGAATTGGTTGTTTCATGTTTTGTTCTCTATTCGTTGATTCCATTTATTCCATATATCCATATACGTACCCATACTTCAATATTCTCAGTAGTTGTAGGTTAATAAATAATTAAAACTGGTTCTGAGTTTGTCTTTCTTCAGTTAAGCAGACAGAAGTCACTGGAACGAAAAGAACTCATAACAAGAGACTGATCTTTGGGTTAAATTGTTGTTACTTAATTCTATTTGTCACTTTGGACCATCAACGGTTCAGGTAATATAATAATTCATAGCGTGATTCGGCTCAACGAATCTGGTGCCCCTAAATTCGAGGAAATTAATGCTTTTGTATTAATATCAAATCACCCAAATATACGAGTTCTCGCTACACTCCTCTGCACCTGTAGATTCCTCCCTGTGAGACACTGATTCGTCCATTCGTGTGGGAAACAGCATCTTGTGTCAGAGGTTCAAACAATCTATCACCTCTGTACCAGAGATATGTCCAACCAGATGATGGGTTCACAGAGCAGCTCAGGGTCACGCTGCCTCCTACTGGAATATCACTGCTGTCAGCTCTTATTTGGGCCTTTGGTTCAGCTGCTGTTGAGTTTAGAACAAACACATCAAAACATAATTACTGTCACTATTAATGACCACAATTTAAATAAGTAGAAAATAATTGCTAAACACAATTAAATGTTGATACAAAACAATTGTGCCATTTTTTTATATTATCACTGTGATCAGCATTATGAAATTTGTCTCTTGGTCAGAAACTCTGATCAAATTTATAACTCTTTTATCCTAATAATCTTTTTTCAGATTGATTTTACGTACCTTGTCACCTGTAGTCAACACCATGAAATACAAAAAAAAATAAACACAATATTTCTTTGAAATTAATAATAATACTGTTATGTTGATCCTACAATAGTGACTGATAAACTGTTTGTGGCCTCATCCTTCATATTGGATCGTTATAATATACATAGAATTAACACATTTTATTGAATATGGGAATCACAAATATGAACTGCAACATAACATTAACTCTGAGACAGAACCAGTGACATAAAACCTCGGATAAGATTTAAATGGGGAGCTGATGGTTAGAGACACTTTTACAAGGATCATCACAGTTAGTGACTGAAATATTTTTCATGGGTTATTTTACAGAATTGGAAGAAGATGTAAATGCAGCAGTTGGATTTTGACATATTTCAAGCTCCAGGCAGGTGGATTGTCCATGAATAAAGCTAATAGTGAACAAGCATCTGTCCTGGATGTGACACTAGACTCTGCTCACCTTCACCTGGTATCTACACACTCACACACTCGATGTCTCTGTCAGCTCTCATACCTGCACTTTCCCTCCCTGTCTCTCCTCCTCTGCCTCTTTCTGTCTCACATGGTTGGAGGATTTTGTCCCTGTTCTGAGACACTCTGTCAACTCTTTTAATTCCATCTTCACACGCTGTTTTGCTTTATTAGCCTAGTTTTTGTTTGTTCCATAACTCGTGTCCACCCCTTGTTAATGTAGACACCTGTTCATGATTGGCCCTTTTAGTCTCGTAGTCTAATGACTTTTAGTTTCTTAGTTCACTCAGTTTAGCTCCCAGGTCGTTTTCCCTTATTCTTGCAGTTGTTGTTCTACCCTTATTAGAAACGTTTGTATTAGATATCATTAATCTATCTTTACAAACAGGATATGTACCAAAGGCCTATAAGGTAGCTGTAATCAAACATCTACTTAAAAAACCTAGTCTGGATCCAGATGTCTTAGCCAATTACAGACCAATATCCAATCTCCCTTTATTTCTAAAATACTTTGACATTTGACACCATTGATCACAGAATATTATTACAGAGACTAGAACATGTTATTGGAATTAAAGGAACTGCACTAAATTGGTTTAAATAGTATCTATCAGATAGATTCCAATTTGTTCATGTTAATGATGAATCTTCCACATACAGAAAAGTTAGTTATGGAGTTCCACAAGGCTCTGTATTAGGACCAATACTCTTTACTCTATATATGTCTCCCTTGGCAACATTATTAGAAAACACACTGTAAATTTTCACTGCTACACTGATGACACGCAGTTATATCTATCTATGAAACCTGATGAAACAAATCAATTAATCAAACTACAAGCATGTTTAAAAGACATAAGGGACTGGATGACGTATAATTTCCTTCTTCTAAACTCAGATAAAAGTGAAGTTATTGTATTTGGACCTAAAAGTCTAAGAAACATGTTTTCTAACCATATCGCTACTTTAGATGACATGACTCTTGCCCCCAGTAGTACTGCAAGGAATCTCAGAGTCATTTTTGACCAGGATTTGTCATTTACCTCACATATAAAACAAATCTCTAGAACAGATTTCTTCCACCTAAGAAACATTGCCAAAATTAGGAGCATCCTCTCTCAAAGTGATGCTGAAAAACTGGTTCATGCATTTGTTACTTCTAGATTGGACTACTGTAATTCTGTACTTTCAGGCTGCCCCAGTAACTCTCTAAAAAGCCTCCAATTAATCCAAAATACTGCACCAAGATTACTGACTGGTATTGGTAAGAGAGATCATATTTCACCTTCACCTTCATTAGCTTCTCTCCATTGGCTTCCCATTAAATTTAGAATATAATTTAAAACCCTTCTTCTTACCTATAAAGCTCTAAACAGTTAAGCCCCATCATATCTAAAAGATCTCATTGTACCATATCATGCTACTAGACCACTTCTGTCCCAAAATGCAGGCCTACTTATGGTTCCCAGAATTTCCAAAAGTAGAATGGGAGACAGAGCCTTTAGCTATCAAGCTCCTCTCCTGTGGAACCAGCTCCCAGTCCAGATTCGGGAAGCAGACACCCTCTCAGCTTTTAAGACTAGTCTCAAAACCTTCCTCTTCGATAAAGCTTATAGTTGGTTATAGTCCTGCTGCTATAGGCTCAGACCGCTGGGGGACTCTGCACTGTTCCACTTTCCTCTTCTCTTCATTCTATCCTCTCACCCCACATCTATAATGTCACCACTGTATGACATTAACTCTGTATCTTCTTTGTCCCGTAGTCGTCTTTCTCCCTCTCTGTCCCCTTCTCTCTGTCCCTGTCTTCAGGTGTCCCCGGATTTGGAGCTGTGTGTCCTCCAGTGTGCAGCTACTGGTCCTACTAACCCGCCCAATGTTTTGTTGTTCCTTTCGTTGCTCTTTTCTTTTCTCTCTCCACTTTCCACTCAGCCCAACCGGGCAAGGCAGATGGCCGCCCACCCTGAGCCTGGTTCTGCTGGAGGTTTCTTCCATTAAAGGGAGTTTTTCCTCTCCACTGTTGCCTATGGCTGCTCAAGGGGGATTTGTTGGGTTTTCTCTAAATGTTTGTATAGTCTTGACTTTATTATGTAAAGTGCATTGTGATGACCTTGTTGTAAACTGGCGCTATATAAATAAAGTTGAATTGAATTGTTTAGTTGATCTGACTCTGGTTATCTTCTTCATTCTGATTTTGTTTCTGTTCATAGTAGTTTTGTCGTTCTTCTCGACAGGAATTTTTGTTGATCTTTTTTAATATCGTGTGCATTTTCAAATTAACCACTTTTATTTACCAGACTGTTCGTTAGAACCTGGTCTAAGGAACAGTCTGGTAAATAAACATTCTGGTAAATAATGTAAATTTAACATTTTACATTTGATTCAAAATTTGACACAGATGCCGGTTGTTCTTTGTAACACATTATTTTAATACCATGATGTTACAACCTTTAATTATGTGGAAACTCTAGAGAATAATATTACTTGAGGTCAAATCTCTCAAACGATTGTGTTAATGACTACTTTCAAAGTTCGTGGTACAGATGACATCATCATGATCTCATCATCACAGTGTCATTAAACATGTTCTGTACCATCTTGCTTTTTTATATAACCAGGCTAAAATTAAGTCTTAATTTATCCATTTGTAGAAACATAAAAAATCACGAGTTGATGTAACATAGAAGAACAAGCAACTATCAGATGAAGGAATAACATCTTTGATTAGTGTAGTGTTTGAATTTTTGTCTCCACTGTCCAAAAGTTATAACAACATAAGTGAACTTTCCACAACATGTCTTCTGCAAATAAAATAATATAAATAAAAATTTCAAAGGAGACAAAATAACTATAATACTGCATTTCCTGAAGAAAATGTGTGTGATTCCTGAAAGCTAAGCTGCTGCAAACAGCTGCTGCAAAACTGTTTGAGTAACGCTGAGATTAAAAATGAAAATAATGTAAAATATTAATATAAATTAGCTATCAGCACACAAATCAACAGGCATCATCTCCAAACAAGTTTTAACCACATAGAGTTGAACGGTGTTTCTAGCTGTGAGCGTTTAGGACTAGATGCAGGGTCGTAAAACGCACGGAAAAACACATAATAATAATAATAATATTAATAACAACAGCAACAATAATAATAATATAATAATAATACACAATAATAATATAATACTAATAATAATATAATATAATATAATATAATATAATATAATATAATATAATATAATATAATATAATATAATATAATATAATATAATAATATAACAATAATAATAACAATAAATACTGGAAACAACATTATCACTTAACAAACACAACAAATATATGACTTACGTGTCACAGTCAGTGTGGTGGGTTCACTCCACTCTGTAGAAGCAGACGAGTCCTGTGTCTTTGTCCCCTTACACATGTAGTCCCCACTGCTGGACACACGGAAAGTCAAGGACTTCCTGTTTGTCCTGTGTGTGGTTGACCTGCTTTGTCTCCATTCATACTCCCACCCAGTTTCTCCACCGTCCTGGATCTCACATCTGAGGGTGATCGTCTCACCACTGAACATCTGAGGCCAGTTGTGTTGTAGAGTCACAGAGACAGAATTGGAAACTAATAGATACAAATAGAATCATCAGATCAACAGAGAAACTTCACATGTAGAAACTGTGATCAGGAATGGATGTTTTTTATCACCAACACAATAATTAAACTCACAAGTTATTTTAATGGTGACGTCAGAACTTATATCAGAGTAAAAATCTGGTCGTCCTCTTCGTCCTCTGCACCTGTAGATGCCTCCTTGTGAAACACGGATAATTCTGTCTCCTTCACCAGCTGTTGTGATCTGATTTTCGTAATAATATGAGGTTCGTCTGAACCAGTCATATTTCCAGCCATCAGAGACGTCTACAGAGCAGCTCAGTGTCACGCTGCCTCCTACTGGTATGTTTGTTGGTCCTGGTGTCAGTGTGGCCCTGGGTTTGTCTGCAGTTAGGAAAATGGAAAATAAAAATAACATAAAACGTGAATTATTTGTTATGTTTTCATTTCATCTTAGGTATGTACCTTTCCATTATAACATGAAAACAAACTGCAGGTACACAAATTGTTTTTTCGTGGTTCTTTTTGTATTATATTGTCCCAAATGAAACATTTGTTTTCAGGAAAGGAAAAAAAATCTTTGATCCTGGTCATTGTTTCAGGATATTCTATTAGCTGTTTCAGCAAAAAGAAAAATATTTTTGTTGTTAAATTTACCTTTGTATTCACATCTTACAATAAACATGAATAGAATATATTAATAAGGCTGTTTGTTTGTAAATATGGTAAAACACTGATGACTCACCTGATACATGTAAAGAGACGTTGTTACTGCTCTTTGTAATATATGATTCTATGTGACGACCAAAGCACTGGTAAACACCACTGTGGCCTGTAGAAAGACTTGATAATGTGTAGAGTTTATGTAAATTATACTGAAGAAATTCTCGACCGTCTCTCTTGATTTTATAAAACCAGTCAGTGTCTTTTCCTTCCTTCATGTCACATATGAAGGTCACTGACTCTCCAGTAAAAAACATGGACCAGCTGGACTCAAGGGTCAGAACAGCATCTAAAAGCCGACAACAAAACAGAGTTAGCAACATAAAACATTGTTAAAAAAATGTTTTAATTACAATATGTTAGGAAACATAACGTTGAAAATTGGAGAAAAATAAACATGAATAAATTGTAGATTCAACTTATTAGGGTTATTTCTATTAAAGCAAAGAACAATGTCAGTGTGTCACTACTGCACCATGACACAGAACTGAACAGACTAAAGGTTAAGATATAATTGTGACTATGACGTGATCTAGGAATCTGCTGATGATATGAGTATGAATTTTAAAAAGTCAGATATTGTAGCTGTTACACTATTTAAACTACAGTAAATTAAACTGTATGTTTCAATTCTATATACAGTAAATATCATCACAGTCAATCAGAAGGTTTAAAATATTAGTTTTGCAGTGATTCATTTATTAACCAAACAGGATGTAGTAAGAAAACTGATAATATAATATACATGATAGAGTATAGCAATGTGCCTCTGTAACAAAACTCGTAAAAATATCTTCATTCTTTACCCAGAGAGACTTTGCTAATATTAGTTCTACATATTATCCAACTGTGAATATACCAAAAGTTTCAGGAAACTAGTTTCAGCTGTTTGTCACCTGGCTGCTGCACAAGTGACCTGGTTTAACATAGTGTTAGTTCATGGTGAGGAGGGATGTGACCAATGCAGCGTCAACTTGGGGAGACAGGACATGTGGGGACACATTCAGCAGCTTTGACATGAAGCATCTTCTACTTTTAATTCAAATCTGTTCACAACATGAAGGATTAACATCATCAGAACAATAAGAGCTGCTGCTACAAATTACTGCGGATAAACACTTAAACATATTAACAGAATGTTTTTATGAACAAATCACTGAACTCACCAATTTTCTCAACACTGACTTTATTGCTGAGTTGTGTGAAGAACAGTGGATCTCCTCTCGCTCCTCTGCAGGAGTAAAAACCTCCTTCTGACACTCGGAAAACTCTACCACGGTCTTTCTTTACCAAGACCTGAGATTCTTTTAAACTTAAACTTTTTTTACTTTATTTTTAATCTAGTTTTACCCAGTTTTGCGCCATTGCCACATAGTTATGAAATCTCACAAAAATTAACACACTGACTCCAAACCAACAGTAGCTGATTAGAGTGAACAGCCCTCTGTATGTGACCATCATTTTGTTCTGTTAACATGATTAAAGAAAAGTAGAACATGTACACGTCTGTATGAAAGTTATACTCTGCTCTGTGAGGGTCAACGCAGCACTCTTTCTTCAGTGCTATTAAAGACAATTTTGGGCACAAATCTGGTCATTTCTGTTTATAAATGAAGTAAAAACTATATCATATGAGCGCAGAGGCTCTCATGTTAAAATATCATACTGTTTAAAATATTATATTAGCTAGAAGCAAAAAAAAGACAGTTGTTACCTTCTGTATTTCCGTAGATGAGTGTGATTGACACTGAAATAAAGTTTAAAACCTCATCAAACATGATCAATCTGACAGCAACTCAAAATCATAATCAGCAAATTTTATGAGATAACATTATTGAAAGCACATGTTTCAAAGTATGTACATTATTGAATTATTTACATTCAAAATCTACAGACATAACAGCAGCTTTGCTTAGAGCAAAACTGTACAAACATTGTTCATCATAGATAATTGTTCTGTTACGTATTTAGCTCAGTCCTCCACCCTGAACCAAGACAAACCAACAACCACCATGATGCTTATTAATCATCATGTTAGTTAGAAAACAAGAGTTTGTGTGTGAAAGTGAATATGTTGATAGAAAGTGACTGATGTACTCACAGAATAATGACAGTACACAGAACAACGTGTGTCCCATCTTCACATGCAGAGCAACACTGTCACTCTGCTGTTTGTCCTTTACATTAACACATGTAACACAGCAAAGACACAAACAACAAAGACAAGTTATGTTTTATAGAAATGCATCAGATAAAGTGCAGCCTCTCTGTTCTTCCTTCCTTTTTATGTGACACACAGTCATCTACCACAGTTTTAACCACAACATATTTACTGCACGTTCACACTTCCTGTTCACCACTAAAATACAACAAGTTGTGTAAGATTTAAATGTTTTTAATAAAAAAATACATTACTTATAATAAATTAGCTTATTTCATTAGTAAATTATTAAGCAATTTAATTATTGCCTAATAATTTATTTATTGGTGCATGTTATACAATGTATAACACAGTGACTGTGTTGTGAGGAGCTGGTGAGTTTTAACACTCAAAATAAATTTACCACATGGCAGAGAAACACCGAGACAGACAGTCCAAGACAACAAACAACAAGAAAACTGAAAAAAATAGAACTTGCATTATTATCATTATCAGAATCAGTAAAGTTTCCCCATATTTGTTCTGAACAGTGTAATGATGGTGGACTTTCCTGTAGAGAAAATTATTTAGAGAACAAAAGCAGAAATTCTCTGTTTGCGATTCAACAACTACAGTCCCATGAACCTTGAGACGAGCTAAAACTGACTGTTGGAGCTTCATGAGTTTCTCATCCACTGCATAGAAACCACAGTTACTGTGTTTTACATTCAGCAGATCCAAATATAGAGCGTCAGTTTAAACTAATATTAGAATCCATCTGAGAGCACGTGTAGGACATGTCAGTGTTAAAAGGTGTTAATTTAATCTATGATCAGATGTTTCAGTCTGAGGTGTGATGCACGGAAATGACACAATAACAGCAGAATTTGTTGCCACATGTCCTGAAATAACATTGATGTTTATCAGGTGTGGGGACAAATTCTCTTCTAGCACTTTTTGTGTCTTTCATCTGGCCTTTGAGCTACAAGCCTGAAAAATGCATTAAAGTGTTTGTAACTTAACTGGAAACTGTAGTTTGTTTTACCTGACATTACTACAAACTTCAGGCTTTATTGTAAATGCATTAAGGGACAAATCTTCAAATCAACAAAACTGAGGTAGCACCATTAGTTTATATAAATGTGTGTTACTGTCACGGCATAGATCAGACATTTACACACCAGAGCAGAAAGACGACGTGTCAAACACAACACGTGCTGTCAGATGTTTATCAGTGGAACAATCCGAGCTAAGTGTCCGAACTACTATACACACACAAAGCAGATATTAGTAACATGATGTTTTAGCTACTTGTATGATTCAGTTATGAAACTTGGTATATAAGTGTTTTCTCATATTTAGAAACACAATAAAATAAGATGATTATTAAATAAAGGAATAAGAAAGGATTGTGGTTTATTTTGAACAAAGTTTCACAACTGTGAGAAGAACAGAGAGGATTGACTCCAAGTCTCTTAAAGATACTGTATATCCACACACATGTAGACACACACACACACTATCATGGTGCATCAGGCTGGTATGTGCTGGATTGTCTCATACGCTCCTGCCTGGTATTTTACACCAATTTTGTCAAGTTTTGTTCAGTGTTATGCCGCTGGTCTAGAGGATCCCACGCTCAACACAACGTGCTCTCCCGCTCTTCCCATTCCCAAGCAAAAATCAAATGGCAGCAAATGATTTGTTTCAGAGGTGAGCGACACACAAAACGACAAACAAAACGCTCTAATAAAAACCCTCCTTACTTTATTGAAATAAACCACAGAATAAAAGACAGAATGTATAACTCCTAGTCCAAAACAGAAAAAATATTAAAATAAAAGGGCTTCTCTCTCTTGTATTGAGGCTACCAGGAGCTGAATATTTAGTGATTTTAGAAAATTGACACTTATGTGCACACGGACAAACACAAAGTTTAATACCAAACACTAAATATTAAATATTACAACACCAAAGCTCTAAATATTCCTTCTTACAGAGTCAACATCACAGTGCTGGGTTGGTTTGGAGCGACACAGGTGGAGACATCCGGGGTATAGGAAGATTGTAGGAACATCTCATTCAATCAGGTGGTTGAGGCGGGAAATAAGGACACAGATTCCCGTCAAAGAATCCGGCTCAGGAGAAGACGTGTCGTTTAAGGTTAAGTTGTCTTTATTGATCCCACAACGGGGAAATTAACATGTTACACAGCTCCCAGATGTACAAAGCAACAAGAAAGTGCAAGTAATGTGCAAAAAATTTAATTCAAATCAATTTAAAATATATACAATGTATAACTAAGTTTAGTTGTTGATTACAGCCCAGCTCAGTCTCATTTGGGCAGCGAGGGTTGGTCAGGTGTGTGTCTGTGTGTCTGTGTGTGTGTGTGTGTGTGTGAAAGGAGGAAGCAACAAGGTGAGCGATACGTCATCATGTCTGTACGAGCTACGGCAGAATATCCAGGTGGCTCCGAGTGACGCAACCTTAACTGCAGCATTTAGACACTAGCAACACTTGATGTCATTATGTTTATCAGGTTAAAAATCATAACAATAACTCACATGTTTGATAGACGTACATAAAAAGTAAACACGCGCCACACACTCAATTGTCCCTTAATTGTCCGTCTGTTCGTCACCACGTGACCGGCAGAGTTCTTCCGGCTGTGGTACCTGGGTGTCATTACTAACTCCGCCCGCCAGAGGGCGCTGCTGAGCTTCCCACCACAAATCTAGATCTAGAAGAGGATTATTAGTTTATGACTGTAACCTGTTGGAAGAAATTCACACTGTTTTGTATTTAACACTTTAGCTGTAGATCTGTGAGACTGTGGCTTCTTCCAACAGACTAAACCCATAAAATTAGTGAGACTGAAAGTGTCGACTCGTTTAATACCTACAGTGCAGATGAAACAGAAAATTTACTACAATTGAAAACATGCAAAACTTTGAGCAGTAATTTAATACACATAATTCAAAGAAATGTATACAAACACAAAAAACAATGATATTTAATAATACAATGCTAAGAGTATCACACATATAAGTCACATTTTATACAGTATTTATATATATATATATTTTAAATATATATTTTAATTGGCATTAGCTTATTAACAACAAATAAACTGCTTGCATATATAATGCATACAAAAGATACACAAGTAATTAATATAAAAAATAGTAAATGATCTAAACGTAATTTTTCATGATCTGAAATAAAACACTGAATCTGATGTTTGGACAGCTGAGGTTTTTGCACAATAATGTAAACGCTTTTTAGTCTTGGATGATGTTTGTTGTTGTTGTTGTCATGTGTTTCTTGTTTTACTAATAAACTGCATCTTGTGTTTTCATTGTGTAATTTTTGCCATACGCATCTTGTCACTACAGGCAATGAAAGACACCATTCATGTCTCAAAATCCCTTTTTATGAACCTGAAAAATACAAAAATACAAAACAAAGGAAAAACAGAAACACATAAAAAAACATTCATGTTTTTATGATGGTGTTAAGAGACAATTGGTAATTGAGTTTATAATAATAACTTTTAACTATCCTTTGTAATCAGTTTCACCAAGTTTCATGTTGCTTCTCATTACGTGGCAATTTTATTTAAACAAGAGAAAATATGTGAAAATATTTGAGAAACATTTTCTTGTCTAAATCTAGTTAAGATCATATTTAACTTGTTGGTGTTATTCCTGAGATATGTTTGTTTAAAATAAAGATGAAACACGGTTACTTCTTATTCTGGATTCGAGTGTTTAGAACTACAAAGACCATTAATTATGTAACAGGTGGACATGTCTTCATAGTCTTCAGTGGACAGATTTAGTTTCAGTACCGTTGTTGTGAAGACACGTTAGCTGGTCCAAACAACTTCAAAAGGATTTTTGAGGGTAAAGACTGAATTTTAGGGTCTGGGTTAGAATTAGGGTTTGGTTAGGGTGAGGGGCTTGGGATCTATATCAGTATGTGTTTGTGTGTGTGTGTGTGAGTGTGTGTGAGTGTGAGCGGAGGGATTTCACTATAAGCCAGTACACACTGCAGTGTATTGTGCAAAGGTGTGTGTATCTGGGTTCTGTATCTTGGTTTCTCAGACATGTTTCAGGCCTCACGTAGTCCTTCTCTCTGTGACTGTATGTAATCATTGACTTGTGTTGTTGTCTGTTTCTTCTTCTGTGTAGGAAAAGTGTGTGTGTCCATTTAACTGTGTGTGTCCCCAGTGTTCAGGACCAAGGTCTGTGCCAGGTGCTGCTGCCTTAAGGCTGATTGTGGTTTTGTGAAAAGGCTGAGGTGAGTTTTGCAGCCTGGTAGTGGTGGCAGTGAACCACTACAGGACAAAGCTGAGAGCAGACAGTCAGCATGGAGTCCTGCACTGGTACTGGTTTCACTGGGACACAAGTCAATGACTTTGTCCCCACTTAGTGGAACTTGTGCAGTATCTGATTGTTTAAGTCCAACTCTCAATTGTTTTCAATATTTAATGA
>JAUPFM010000165.1:0-66161 GCA_033026295.1 Channa striata
ATCCATCAGAGAAATTTTAAATTGTTAGTTGCATCCAAATCAACTATTTTGTAATCAATGCAGTTACTAAAGAAAGAATGCACTTATGAAGTCAGGGACAAGATCATTAATAATAGTACTGATGGATGACAACGGCTGAATACTAGACAAGAGATGAGGAAGATGAGGGATGAGTGGGACAAAGTCTGAAGGAAGCAGGGGAGAATATAAATATAAAACCCCAATTCCAAAAACGTAAATAAAAACAGAATGCAATTAATTATTACAAAAGCAAAAGTGTTTACTTGAGCCCAAAAAAAAAAAAAAAAGAAAAGGAGTGCCCGCACTGAGGGCCTCCACTGGCAGTTTTGTGAAATTACAGTGCAATTTAAAAGAAACCATGTGATTATTGAAGCAAAAGTGAAAGTGTTTCACCCCTTAGAATATAAAGAGGGGCTGGACTGAGGGGCTTCATTGGCAAATCTGTCTCCAGCAACAGGACAAATACTCAAGCACAGATGAAGAAAGAGCAATAGAAACCTCTTCATCCATGGTGAGTTACTCTCTTCCTGTCGTTTTGTTAGTTATTTCCCGTTATGTGATGGGAGTGACCTGAAAAGCAGGACACAGAAAGAAGTGACTGATAATCTGATGTAAGTGAAATATAATGAAGTTGACGTGTTGCAAACTAAAGCCAAGCCTGTCATGAGCTGTAGCAGACAGTAGGAAAGAAATGACTATATTTAAGGTTTTTATTTGTAATGACAGATGATTGTAACTGTGATATACCATTTCCGTGCGAATCGATCCAAATATCAATAATTACTGATCGATAGTATAATAAGAAAGATTATTTAGCTTCGGGTATTTTCCTTATGTACCGCTCAGATCAATGAAACTTTATTTGTATAGCATCTAATAACAACAAAATGCTGAGCAGAAGCTGCACAAAAACCACAGCAGAACTTTAAAAACATTGTCTCTTGTGTGCAAACCAGCAAAGCAAATAATAACAGAATATTAAATATTAATTAAAAGCATGGCAGTTGGAGACCCCGACGCCGCTGCTGTGTCTGTACGAGTCGCAGTGCAGAGCAAACTCACTTTAAGCACAGAGACCAATCAGAAGAGAGGGGTGGGAACAACGTCCTGTCCGAATTCTGTCCCAGGTTTCAACTATTTAATAATCCTAAGGAAGAATTTCAAAAACACTTAAAGATCACGAAATTTCATTCAGATTTGCCATTTGGATGATGCATTTAACTGTATTTACTTATGAGATTGAACCCAAATTTTGGAGGATCGCACACCACAGCACCTCGCGCGGCCCACAATGACGTCATCATAAGTCAGGGGTGAAGGGGATTCACACGTGACAGATATTTATCCCTCGGGCTCGGGCACAAAAACCCCACTGCCATAGTAAAGCTCAGTGTTTACTGAAGAACCATCCGTGTGTCACATCATGAAACATTGAAGCTTTTGATCGAACTGGTTCGCTCCAGGGCAAAGCTTCATGAGGCTTCATCTGCTCGACTAAACCATCTAGTGGACAAAAAAATAAATAGGTCAAGTTATCACAGTGGCATTGTAATATGGATTGTATATAGTTTTTGAACTGAATTGAATACATTTTTTTTCATGATGTCAGTAAATATGCACCATATTAGTTTGTATTCTTCTGAGATTTAAACCTTATGTTTTTTGGTGGTATCCAGGGAAAGTGGAGGTAATAAAATAGGGGGTGAAGGCAGTAAATGTGCTTTTGTAACTTGTGGAAACTCATATTAAATTCTCTTCAGAAATAACTTTTCAACAGTTACAGGATTTAGTTTTTACCCCATATATTTAGAATGGCAGGCCAAATCAACCAGTTAAGTGGTCCGCCCTGCCGACGGCATTAAACACAGACAAAGGGATGGTAGCGGCTTCATAAGTGAACTTTATTCTTAAACCGCACGAAACAGGGAGGGATAACAAATCTGCTTGTAGAATCAGTGACTAAGCTGACAGACCAAAAGGCCCAAAACATGAAACTGTGACTGCAGGAGTAAAGCATCAGAAAATAAAGTATCAGTAATATAAAGTATCCGAACATAATTTATAGAGATAAACCTCAAATCAAACCTCAACCCAAAGGTAGACGGTGCAAATAATAATAATCTGCGGGGTCAAATCCCAGCTGTATGTGTCCTTGAGTGAGACACAGTGCCAGCTGCCTGGGCGCTGCCTTGTGGCTGTCTACTGCTCCCTCCTGGGGAATGGCTTAGATGCAGAGATAATATTTCATTGTTACATGTATGTGCTGAGTAAATATTCAAATTCTAAACAGTTATGGCTGGTGATGAGTGATAAACTGGGGAAAGGAAGTACAAGAAAATAAAAGTCCAGAAAGGAAGTGAAGCTGAAGGTCCAGGTCATGACAACTGTATGTGATTTATTATTATTATTATTATTATTATTATTATTATTAATGAAGTACAAGTGTACTGGAAAATCTTATCAAAAACATAATAAAGTGTCCTCATAAAATAAATATTGCACTTTAATGTCCATGTTCATGGTTCAGAAACTCTTTCATAATGAAGGAAAGGTGGAGGAGAGGGTCATTACTTTTTCAGTTCAGTCATCCACCTACCCTCAGAAGCTAGTTCAGAAATAAGCAGTCATACAATCATGCAAAATCTTTCTCTTTACTTCCAATATGGATAAAACTGAAATGGAACTTTCTATGCACTTACATTGTATTTGCAAAACGTCTTTTTATTCTTTCTTGCATCTGATGAAATGGAAACATTTCCTCTCATAACACTTAGTTTTGAAGTTTTCTCCTTGACTTAGATTTTTGCTTCCTTGTTCCTCATTTGTAGGTCGCTTAGAATAAAAGTGTCTGCCAATCGAGTCAATGTAAATGATTGTTTTAGTGCTGTGCTGCCACCTCACATCTTCCTGTATGGAGCTTACATGAGTTTCCTCCTGGTACGTGTTGTCTCTCTGTGGTATAGATAGACTGGCAATCTGTCCAGGGTCGTTATGTTCATGACAGCTGGGAAAGGCTCCAGCCCCCCTGCGGCATAACACACGATAAGTGGCTAAAGATAATTGAAGGATGGATATTTTTGTGGTATATGCCCATACGGCAGTTAATCAGGCTATAATTGTACTCTTATGTATTACACTTGGTACATGGAGCCTTAAAGACTCTTTCTTTCGTTCCTTTCAGTTACAAACTGCATGACTGATTTGGAAAAAGTACGGAATCACTGAGACTGTATTCACAATGGAGGTAAACAGTGTGTTTTTACATTTACAAAATATACATAAAATAAATAGAAACACTGTGATAAGCTACTATGTGAGAAGATGAGTTGATTTATCACATATGCAATTGTGTATTTTCCTCATTTATTAAGGAGCTCAGTGATGGAGATTCATTTGTTGATCTTTATTGTGAGGAAGCAGAGGATCCTCCATCAACACAATGCTCTGACTGCAAGGCTGACTGTCACCATGCCAGTCATACAGGTTTGTTCTTCAGTCTAAGTAGCTGTATGTAAAATTATTATTATCAGTAACAGTCTACTATGTTTTTTTTCAACAGCTTCTTTCCCTCCTGTGAAGAAAACAGTTTATAATATCAACAGTGAGTCAGTTTCTACACACTTACACACACCTGCTGGTGACGTGGACAACTACATTGTGACTTACTGCAGAGAAACAGAATGTCTTCAACCGAGAGAGGACCCGAGGCCACATGTGCTTCCTGTGACGTCTGCAAACACAAGTGAGTAACAATAGTAAAAGAAAAGAAAATACTTTTCCTAGAAACAACAGGCTTTGACTCTGTGAAAGGTGACAAACCAATAATCATGTTAAATAGGAATAGAATAGATTAACACAAACATAGTCTTTTCTTTGTACATTGCTCAGATAAATAAATGTTCAAGAGAAATAACAAATTGCAGATTGTAGTTTTGATTGAAAATTTAGTTTGTAGTTTATTATGCGCAATATTTTTTTATTCTAAACTAGGCTAAACATCCCCTGGACCACTTTTTGTATCAAATGATATGATAATGTTACTTTTTAAAAGTAACTAATTACACTACAAACTTAAAGTCACACACACCTATATGTATATATATACATATAGGTGTGTGTATATATGTATGTGTATATATATATACATATATACAGGTTTTTGATGATCTGTTTGACTGCCCAAACCAAGGTGACATGCTAAACCCCCTCGACCTCATCACTGCCCTGTTCCTGTGTTCTGATGGGTTTGTACACCAGGAAATGTCACTCAAAATGTCCATGTGTCAGTTTTCTGTCCCTCTGCTGCTTCCTATTTGTGACACACAACAGTGCACACTCATGCTCTGGGCCATGAGAGACATTGTTAAAAAATACAGACCTCAGTCTCTCTCAGAGTCCAAGGGATTTATTGAGGACAGAATTGTTTTCTCTGAAGTTCCAATGATATCTTTTGTGAGACTGGGTGATTGTTCATTGTCCAAGTCAGAGATCCTCAACAAGCTTTTGATTAATTCTCAGCAGTACCATGACACTTTTGTTCATCGTAACATGAAGTGTGGAGATATTCCAAGAAGAATCTCCAATGGACTGACTGAAATTACTTGGTACCTTCCTTGTGGAAACAAAAACATGGATGTTTTCAGTGAGCCGGTAGCTATAGCTAATCTTCGTGGAGACATTACTTCATTTGAAACTCAATACTCTTTTCTGTGTCAGACATCTTCAGCAGTTTTTGTGTTTTTTGACAAGTTGGAACCTGAATTCAAGCTGCTTAACAACAAGGCGCAAATCTTCTTAGTAGGTAACAAAGAGAGCAAACAGTTTGACTTAGATGCACTAAAGAAAGTAGCTACAAAGTTGGGCTTAAATAAGAAAAACATCATTATAAAGACTAAGGACAAAAACCTTGCAGACTTTATCAAAAAGTTGAAGGAAACAATCAGTGATGTGGTGGAGAACACAAGGATGAAAATGCGAATAGAGCAGATGGCTGACATTGCTCATGAACTAGGAATCTGGGTTGATGAAGAGTCTCTCGAGTGTCAGACTGCCAAGCAAAATGCTGATGCCATAACTACAAAAATTGAAGATAATCTTAAATACAAAAAATATCAGCTGTCTTTGCAAGGTCAAATATGGAAAGAACTGACAAACCTGGAAAAAGAAGAGTTTCGCCGGGAAAGTTGGCTCTCAAAATATTGAAATGTACAAAAGTGATCTTCAGATACAGAAGAGGGAACTTAGGAAAAAACAGAACTCTTATGACATTTCAAATGCAATGATGTGCTTCATAAAAGCAATATCAAGCCCAGGAATAGAGAGATGTTACTTCCTGAAATGGATGAGAATGAACCTTGACAACTTGTCTCGAGAAAAACTGTCTGGCCTCAGGGAGCAGTACAAGAAAAAATGCAGCAATTCTGAGAACAAAGAGGAGATTAAAGAAATTGACAGACAACTGTCCAACAGCTCACTGGGGACCGAACACTTCTTTCGTGAAATGGGTCAAATCTATGAAGCTTCACTTTCCCTTCCAGAAACAAACCCATCACGTCAACAGCTACAGCATCTGCCCAGACTCTGTGCAGGATTGATGCTGGATGGATTTCCTCTTGAGCTGGTAGATGGAGATGCCTCCAACATACCTCTCAGATGGGTGAGAGAGGTCCTCTCTCAGCTCAATGAACTTGTGTCTCCTAAGAACAAGATACTGGTGGTCACAGTTCTTGGAGTTCAGAGCACAGGAAAGTCCACTCTCCTCAACACCATGTTTGGTGTGCAGTTTGCAGTCAGCAGTGGTCGATGCACTCGAGGTGCTTTCATGTTGCTCCTCAAAATCAATGAAGACATTAGAAAAGAACTGAACTGTGACTTCATGGTGATCATTGACACGGAGGGCTTAAAGTCCCCAGAGCTTGCACAATTGGATGATAGTCACGAACACGACAATGAGCTCGCAACACTTGTAGTGGGTTTGAGTGATATCACCATCATCAACATTGCAATGGAGAATTCAACAGAAATGAAGGACATTCTACAGATAGTCGTTCATGCCTTTCTCAGGATGAAAGAGGTCGGCAAAAAGCCCAAATGTCAGTTTGTTCACCAGAATGTGTCTGATGTTTCAGCCCATGAGAAGAATTTAAGAGACAGGAAACTTCTCCTGCAACAGTTAAATGAGATGACGCAGGCAGCAGCCAAGATGGAAAAGAAAGAGGATTACAAGAGCTTCACTGATGTGATGGAGTACAACCCAGACACTGGGAACTGGTACATTCCTGGACTCTGGAATGGAAACCCACCAATGGCACCAGTCAATGCAGGCTACAGTGAAGCTGTATTTGAGCTCAAGAAAAACATCATTCAACTACTGGGAAATTGTGAGTCATCTGGTAATAATGTCATGGAGTTTACAGAGTGGATGACAAGTCTGTGGAATGCAGTAAAGCATGAAAACTTCATCTTCAGCTTCAGAAACAGTCTAGTGGCCGATGCCTACATGAGACTCTGCACAGAATTCAACCAATGGGAATGGGAATTCCAAAAACACATGTACACCTGGGTTACACAGGCTGAAACAAAAATTTCAAATTTTGGTACAGTTGCTGCAAAATCTGACAAATCTGACATTAAAGAACTTCTGACATGTTTGAAAACTGAAGCCTCCATAGTGCTGACTGAATGGGAGACAAAGACTCTAAAAAATCTGACAGATTATTTCAAGCAAACAGAAGGTCATGTCTATCTGGTTGAAGGATACAGAGAGGAATTCTCAAACAGTGCAAAGAGCATTCGACGAGAAATCGAAAGATCTGTGATAAATCAGCTCACAGCAGCAGCAGAAATCAAAGAGGGAATGAGAGAACTTGATCTCATCAAGGCGAATCACACAAAAGAAATAGAAAAAGCAGTGTGTGCACTGATTGATGAATGTCGAAGGAAAAACGTCCAGATGACTGAGGAAGAACTGGACAAAGAATTTGATAAGATGTGGAAGGAAACGGTGAACAAACTGTCTTTTTCTGAACAAAAGGCAACAAATGTCTTCACCAGTGTGTTCTGGTACCTGTGGCAAAACCTCTCACATAAGGGGAGTCATGCATGCGAATTGTTAAGTCAAAACAGTCTGAAAGATTGTGGACTGATGCCTTTCAAATATACAGCTGAAGGACTCTACAACCGAGCTAAACACAAAGTTAGCAAGTGGCTTAAATATCAAGATCACACAATGTTGGTACAAAAAATGGCTGACAGCATCATAGATGCTTGTACACAAGTTGTAAGAGACAAAATTGACAGAAAAAGCAATTACCATGACACCTACATCCAGGAGATCCTGCTTATGATTGATGAGAGGATACAAAACAATCTAGATGTTGATACAGACATTGAATTTGAAGTTTCTCTAAAACAGCACATCTGTGGACTTGCTGCAAGGAACTTTCAGGAAATGCATGAAGATTTCCTAAAACTAAATGATCCTTACAGATGTCTGAGTCAGAACAAGGAGAAGTTTCGTGCTGATTTCAAAGATGTGTTTCATGAACGAGACCAGTGCCAGAAAAAAGCAGAAGAATTCACCAACCGATGCTTGAAGCCTGCAGTCGAAGACTTTATCAACCGTTCCCTGGGTCCTGACATCATTGGGGAGATGCAGACACTGCAGCAGTTCAGCACAAGGATATTCTTCCAGCATCAAATTTTACTGGACTTGATTTCAAAGGATAACTTTGAAGACTATTACTATTACATTAGCTCCTATGAGGGTTATGTAAAGAAATGGTCACTTGAACAAATATTCTCTCACTTCTCAGATAGTTCTAAGATGTGCAAGTTTGAGGATCAGCATCTTCAGTCAAGTATCAAAAGCATAACTGATGCTATCGATGAGGCCAAAATGAAAAATAGTGATGACTTGAAGACATTCGTTGAAGCTATCTGCAAAAAAATTGGTGAGAAACTTGTTATTTCTCAGGATGTTCTCGGTGCTTTCATGATCCTGAACAATGCTAATGAGGAACAGTTTGCTCTCTGGCTCACATCGTCTGTGAAGGACATGGCACAAGTTCTTAGAGCACAGTTTAAAAAATCTCTCATTGAAATGAAACTAAACCATCTCCGTGTGAAGCCCCAAGATGAGCTTTTTAACAAACTGATTGGATGTGGTAAACAGTGTCCATTCTGTACAGCTCCATGTGAAGCAGGAGGAGCAGCTCACACTGAGCACTGGGCTTCACTACATCGGCCAGATGGTCTGGGTAAATATAGGTGGACTGACACAGGAAAACTTACCACTGACATTTGCTCTTCTCTTGTCATCAGTGATATACGTTTCCGTTGTGGTGCTACAAATAATCAATATCACCCTTATAAGCAGTACAAAGCCATTTTCCCAGACTGGAAAATTGCTCCAGATGTGAGTCTTGAGGCATCAGACTACTGGAAATATGTGATGGCAAAGTTCAACGAGGACTTTGCAAGAAGATATGACGCAAAACCTGCTGACATCCCTCAAACCTGGAACACGATCACACTGACACAGGCAAAACAGAGTCTCAAAGAGTCATTTAACATCAAGTGAGAAACTGCGTGATTTGTGATCACACATTTACAGACCCGTTCAGTATCTCGAGATTTAGAATATTGTTCCGTCGCTGATATATTCTACTACTATAGCTTAAAGGTAAATCACAGTAAATATGTCGTACTGTGGAAAATAAAATGTGAAGAAAATTTGTTCATTTTTTGTAGTAAGTAATTAAATATTATAGAGCAGACATTTGTATTTTATTTGATTTGCTTGATTTGTGTTTACTTCCATCTATCATGTTTTTTCTTGTAAAGCCATAAAATCTCTAAGTGTTATTGTCAAAAAAGGACAATATAGGACAATATAAGCATAATATAACATTATTTTGGGGGAATTTAAAATAGTTCCTTTTGACCTGATGAAACATGTTACATTGTTACATTTTTTTCTTCCTCTATCAACGTGCAAAATATGAATAATAGAAAGATCTACCTCCCATTTAATTGAGTGTAATATGTGGTATTCTTAAGCCAGAATGTATATTCACAGAATGATAATTCAGTCTCATGTATACCAGAAAGAAAATGTTTTAATGAAATCATATATTCTTTTTTTCTAATGCCAAGGGGCGGAATAGTGGTGGAGTGTTGTTGCAAAGGGTCAGAATACTTCTGTAATATTTCAGTTTTACTATTTTTAATACATTTACAGTGATTTCTAAAATGTTGTTTTCATTTTGTCATTATGGCATATTGACTGTAGATTGAAAAAATTAAACAATTACAGTATCAGCCTGCAACATAACAAAATTAAAAACAGTGAAGGGATCTGAAAACTTATCAAATGTTCTGTGTCAACAATCCAGAACTAAGAGCCATGCAACCATCAATTTGAACCAAGGTAAATGCTTTGCCAAACAGTATGCAAGGTAAAAATATGTATTTACAATATAAATATGCCCTAACATTTATCCTATTGTGAAGTGGAGCTGTTGAGACCTCCTGCATTGTTTGCTTCGAAACATTTTGGAGAGCGACTGATCCTTCTAACCAATCAGGGAATCATACTGCAATTAACAGTTTTGCAGCATCCACATTGCAAAAAAAAAAAAATGGAGGTAACGTGGACACTTTATTCAACATTCCTTTTTCTGAGGTATCTGACCATTACAACCCCCCCAAGATAAGACAACAGAAGACCTTTTATTCACCTACAAAGACAAACCAACATCTGGTTTCAGGACTTCAGATTCACATTAATAAAGGGAAATACACATTCTTTGTCAGAGTTTTGTTTTATGGACTCATAGAATACAGGACACAGGAGGAGGGTTGAGGAAGATTATGATAATGTAGATGTTCACAGTAATTTTATTATTTTATTATTTGCTTTATTCTTTAGGGCTGACTGTGGCACAATTGGTATCACAGTCATCCACCAATCCTACAGTTGTTGGTTCAGTCCCCCAGCTCCTCTGGTCACATGTTCTTAAGCAAGACACTGAACCCAACTTAGCCACTCACAGTGAGCATCAGCCAGCTGCATAGCAGCTCCCCCATCAGCGTGCAAATGATCATGAGTGTGAATGGGTAGATAAGAGACAGTGTAAAGCACTTTTAGTACCAACAGGTAGAAAAGCACTATATAAGTGCAGACCATCCATTTAGTGTTTTCAACTTATAACTGTTTGTTTCCAAAGAGGAACTTTTTAAAAAATGAAAAGAAAAGGCCAATAACTTGCTGTACATTAAATGGGACACAAACTTTTGGTTCATGAAAAATGACTAGTTTAAAGGTTTACCATTTTGTTTTTGAAATTACCGCTCTCTAAATATTAACAGGCTTATTCAATATAGAAAAAAGGACTGAACATTGTAGTTCTCTGTGTCTATCAAATACATCACATCCTCATCTGAGAAGTGACTGTTGAAAACAAGGCAGCTCCACATGCTTCACATACTTTCACCAAATTGAGGTTTGTTAAACATGATCCTGCCCTCTTGTCTACATACATGTGTGAACATATTCAAGTGTAGGTCCAACTGAGAAATGTCATTTAATTTATAAATTAGGGAAACACACCATAAACAACGTTAGATTTAGTGTCTTGCTCAAGGATCTTTGGGACCAGAGAAGCCACACAGGTGGTTCTAATGTTTTTGGCCCACTCCTTCAATTTAAACCGGGGGGCAAAAACACTAGAACCACCTTGATATAATACACTCCCGTAACATAAAGAAATACAGATTTTTTTAAAGGCGCAACTTTTCTTGTCTGATAACTCGAACGAATAACGTTTCTTAGTTGCATGTTCCTACTCAAACTGCTATGTTTGCACATTCTGACCAGTGTTTTGAGCAAAAAACTAGGTGAAACTGGCACCATTTTGGCTCCATTATAATGATCCAAAATGGCTATTTCATGTCAAAAAGAGTTGTTTTTAACAGATGCCTGCCTCCCTGTGTGGTAGTGCTTTACAAATGGTGCATTGGTTATATCATAGGGTAGGTACAAAAAAAAGTTTTGGGATGTTAAAAGTTGAAGGAAGGAAGGAAGGAAGGAAGGAAGGAAGCTCATTACCATACATGCAGGGGTTTCATCCCAAATCCTGCATCGTGTGACTGTACACTAAATGGAAGGAAGGAGCCCGAAGAACAGTGCTTAGTGAAAACCTTAGGCTGCAGAACCATTAGGAGCAAGAGAAGGAAGAGCAGGAACCATCATGGAAGGACAAGTCACCTCACAGTATGTACTGCGGGTAGATACAAGAAAATCCTGGGCGTACAAACATGCCCCTGAGGCAGCAAAATGGGGGCAGCGCATTATATGGACAACGGCATACTAGACATGCAACGTCATAACCAAGTGGATGGCCTGGTGTAGTAAATCACTTGTGCCGAGTAAGAGCTGCAAGATTATGGGGTACATCTCCAAAGGTGGTTGAGAATGACCCAGCTAAGATCCTGTGGGACTTTCAGATATAAAATGACAAACTGATAATGGTTACCTCGTCAGTCTGAAAAATTCTAATCACTCGTAGATATAAATATTTGGACACTGTACGTTCCAAAAATAAAATAAAAAAAAAGAAACTATTAGGAAAGAACACACATCCTCCAATAACATCATCAGTGAAAATACACATTAAAAAACATACTATGTTTAATAATTGAAGGCCTACTGTATACTGAATTGTAAATTAATTACAACCAATACCATATAAACATTTTTTTAAATCCAGTAAAATATATTGAGATATGAGTGATTTTAAAACAAGAAACCAGAAGAACTGCATTCCCATGTAGCTGAGGGTGACTTTTTTTGCAAAACAAATTAGCTCCTGTCACAAATTATTGTGCATACACTGTAAGGTCCTGAAACGAGAAATGATTTTACTTTTACCACAGAAAAATACATCTCACTCCGGTGGGAACATTACATCATGGCTTTTTCAGAGATGTAGTTTTTTGTAGTTTTTTGTCCCCAGACTGTTTGGAAGAAACCAGACACCAACACAGTGATGAAATCACTTGCTCTAATGCTCAGCAGGTTACAATGTGACACTGTTGACTGAAGTTCAGTTCAGCAGAACTACCCCCCCCAAAAACACACACATTTATGGCATTGAAATGAAAGCAGAGGTAGAAGTCAAAAAAGTATAATTTACACCTCATTTATTTAAGGTAAGTGGATGGTTACGCGTAACCCCACTATCCACTAGCTCCTGTCTCCTGCTGCTATAGTGTAAAAGAGCTGTGGCCAAAAAAATAAAAATAAAAATGTATCAATCATTCATAATAATTTCTAATCAAGAGGGACCAGACTGCCACAGTTCCAAGTACAGACAGGAAGCCTGTGTGGCATGTTTATCACCTGTAATCTGTTGAAAAAAAATCCAAAACCAATTTGTGACTCTGTGTCTTCGTGCATGCTCATGTGGACAACAGAGTTTGGAGTTTACTAGCAATGCACAGGTCAGAGGTCACGGATGCACAGTGACTGTCAAATGACACTGCAGGCAACAGGCAGCGGCAATGATCAAGATCTTTTAGTTTGTTTAAATACAAGTTTTAAAAACCTTTTCAATTATAACTAAATGCACTTTTCAGGACTTCCAAGTGTCAGCCGCTCTGTTCAGATGAGCTGCTGTGAAGAAACAGTTATGTTTTTTTTTACCATAACATATGAATCTGCACATAGCACTTGAGTGGATGTATGACATATGCTTTTATTCTTATAGTAATTATGAGTTTTAATTAGTTTTGCTGGTCTGCACACCAGAGACAGTATTTTAATATGTATCCTAAGGTGATTTCATTGTGATTTTACTCGCTATTGTAGTGTTGTTGGCTGCATAGTTATCAGCTGGTTTTCTCTCCCTTTTAGTGAAGAGTAGATGATGTAATCTGAACAAACTGTGGGAAGACAGAGTGCAACAATGGTTAAGGATGAGGACACGGATAGTAAAAAATAATTCAAAAAAGTAATATTGAGGTCAAACACTTTATTCTATCAGTTATGAATTGATTAATTACAAGATCAATATTTTTTCTGCCGGGCTTTGATTTCCTGGAAAATCCTGTTCCATAGAGCAGAGTCAAATAACATATTATTTTACATTCTCATCACTTAAACATGTTCCTTCCACTGACAGATGTTCCTCCACCAGGAGAAGTCTCTGTTGTCCATGTTGGTGCTGAGGCTGTGTCTCTTGGTTTGGCCCCGACGGATCCGTCACTTAGGTGTAAACTTTAGAATGCAAAAAAACAACACAACAAAAAACAGTTACAGTCAAAATGTGCAACATTTAAATGTACATTTACTAGAAGATTGAGTCTTGGATTTGCGTCACTTACTCTCAGCACGCTTGAGCATTGTGCGCTAAGCAGCAAAGTGACGACTGCCATCCTATAATGGCACCAAAAAAGATGCTGCCATATTACATTTTTTTTTACCTAAATAGTTAAAAATGCTGTTTTATAACTGTAACTGTGTAAGCAGTTCTGTTTGCACAAAGACACATACTACATTAGGTTTAGGCACCACATTACCAGGTTTAGGAAAATGATGGTTTGGAGTATAATAATTTCTTCATTAATATTACACATGACTTGGACATCTGGTTTTGGTTTGTAACATTCTTTTCATACCAGGGCTTGACATTAAGCTTTTTAGACCACCTGCCCTTTGGACTGAGATATCCCCCCTTGTCTGAATAAAACAGAAACTAACACAAAGTGACCTGTAAGAGTTTTCCCACTGCGCTGTCTCCTCCTCCAGCCTGTTAGCGAGGATTACATTTCCACATAGGCTACTGTGTTTCTAACATGTAGTTCACTGTTGATTAATATGGCCACAAACAGCTGAACCGGACTTCCCCAACATTAAGTGTAATTTTAAAATATTCATTTTAAAAAGTAGCAATTAGTAGTAATTTCTGATCTGTACTTTATTGTGACCTTTCAGGAAACTTAAACAGCTTTTATTTACTGAATCACACATCACACACTTCATGACTTGAGGCATAAAGTTTAGGACTTGGAACTTGGCTTGTGACTTCCTGATTTGGTAACCTCAAACCTCAAAGGGTACTGTTAGGTTTGGATAAGTGCATTAGTACATTTAAAACATTCAATTTTAATAATACGTTTCTTCTTGTCTGCAGAAACATATCTAGAGAGGTTACTGGAAGATCTAGGATTGAAGCACAACTACACAGAGAAGCTTTCACTAAGCTCAATACTTCGGATTGATGAGAAGACCATCACTGATGAACCTGCCAAGTGTAATTCAGATCTTCCATGGTGTTTTCTGAAGCAGCTGATGATGGTTAATGTCACTGCCAGGAATGTAAAATATAAATGTGAATTAGGCTCTGATGATGCATCAGGGAATTCAAAGTTAGATCTGAAGAGTTTGATCAACTGCCCAAACCAAGGTGACATAAACCCCTTTGACCTCGTCACTGCCCTGTTCCTGTGTTCTGATGGGTTTGTACAACAGGAAATGTCACTCAAAATGTCCATGTGTCAGTTTTCCGTCCCTCTGCTGCTTCCTAACTGTGACACACAACAATGCACACTCATGCTCTGGGCCATGAGAGACATTGTTAAAAAGTACAGACCTCAGTCTCTCTCAGAGTCCAAGAGATTTATCAAGGACAGAATTGTTCTCTCTGAAGTTCCAATGATATCTTTTGTGAGACTGGGTGATTGTTCTTTGTCCAAGTCAGAGATCCTCAACAAGCTTTTGAGTAATTCTCAGCAGTACCATGACACTTTTGTTCATCGTAACATGGAGTGCGGAGACATTCCAAGAAGAATCTCCAATGGACTGACTGAAATTACTTGGTACCTTCCTTGTGGAAACAAAAACATGGATGTTTTCAGTGAGTCGGTGGCTGTAGCTAATCTTCGTGGAGACATTACTTCATTTGAAACTCAATACTCTTTTCTGTGTCAGACATCTTCAGCAGTTTTTGTGTTTTTTGACAAGTTGGAACCTGAGTTCAAACTGCTTAACAACCGGCACCACAAGGCGCAAATCTTCTTAGTAAGTAACAAAGAGAGCAAACAGTTTGACTTAGATGCACTAAAGAAAGTTGCTACAAAGTTGGGCTTAAATAAGAAAAACATCATTATAAAGACTAAGGGAGGAATTCTCAAACAGTGCAAAGAGCATTTGACGAGAAATCGAAAGATCTGTGTTAAATCAGCTCACAGCAGCAGCAGAAGTCAAAGAGGGAACGAGAGAACTTGATCACATCAAGGAGAATCACACAAAAGAAATAGAAAAAGCAGTGTGTGCACTGATTGATGAATGTCAAAAGAAAAACGTCCAGATGACTGAGGAAGAACTGGACAAAGAATTTGAAAAGATGTGGAAGGAAACAGAGAGCAAACTGTCTTTTTCTGAACAGAAGGCAACTAATGTCTTCACCCGTGTGACCTTGTACTGTGTGTCACACGAGAGGAAAGGCTGAATGAGCGTGGAGGGCAGGTTGCAGAACTGCTACAACATTCAGCTGAGCAATTACAGCAAGGGGTTGAGCTTCCAGAACTAGCTGATAATGATTTTTCTTTTCCCTGCAACCTTTCCATCCAGCAGACAATTGATCCTACACTAGCTGAATGTTTCAGAAAAGTGCAGGACAGTTCCAGTATCCTTCCAGAGTATTTATGATAAGACTTTATTAATCCCACAGTGGGGAAATTCTTGTGTTTAGCAGCAATAGACAAAGAACACAGAATCTGCACAGAACAATGTGCATTATAGTTTAACTGAAAAGGCATTTAAAAATTATGAGTAAACTAAATATATATACATATTAACATTGATGTAACATGAGTATTGCTACATCTGGTTTATTGCTACATCTGGTTTATTGCACAATAAATAAGAATATACAAGTAAAATTGCACATTGTGTGTCACTGCAGTGACAGATTATATAGTCTTATGGCTGTGGGGAGGAATGAGCGACGGTAGCCTCCTTCCTGCTCTGTGGGTGTAACAGTCTAGTGCTGAAGGAGCTGCTCAGAGCCTCCACAGTGAGGTGCAGGGGGTGGGAGGGGTTATTATCCATGATGGATGTTAGTTTGGCCAACATCCTTCTGTCCGCCACCTCCTCGATGGAGTCCAAAGTGCCGCCCAGGACAGAGCCGGCTCTCTTAACCAGCTTGTTAAGTCTCTTCCTGTCTCCTGTCTCTGCTCCCAGCCCGGCATACAACACCATAGAGGACTGCTGAGGCCACCACAGTGTCGTAGAATGTCCATAACAGTTCCCTGCACACACCAAAAGACCTCAGTCTCCTCAGCAGGTGGAGGCAACTCCGGCCCTTTCTGTACAGACAGTCTGTGTTGTTCGTCCAGTCCAGTTTTTTGTTTAGGTGGACACCCAGGTATTTAAAGGTGTCCACAATCTCAATGTCTGCAGCGGGTCCAGTGCTGAGCTCACCTGAGTGCGGAGGTAGCCGACGATGATCCTCTCCATAGCCTTCATCAGGAGGGAGGCTAAGGTGACAGGTCTGTAATGGTTCAGCTCCTTGGGATGTGATACTTTTGGAACCGGAAGTCCGCCACAGCACTGGTACTTTCTCCAGTCTAAGGCTCAGGTTGAATAGTGACAGAACAACCTCACAGAGCTGGTCTGCACACTCCCTGAGGAGCCTGGGGCTAATGTTGTCAGGGCCTGTGGCCTCCCTGGCCTTAGTCTTCCTTAACTCTCTCCTAACCTGGTCCACAGTGAGGCAGAGGGGGGTGGGGGGTGACTGGTCTGGAGCTGTGGGTTGTTGGGAGCTCTCTGTGACAGTGGGAGGAGGGGCAGAGTGGTCTGCATGGAGCTGAGGTGTGAAGAGCTGCAGCTGGGAGGAGACGACTGGACTGGAGCGGTATGAAGAGGGGGCCGTGTGAATGGGGGCTGGGGACTGGGCAGAATCAAATCTGTTAAAGAACAGATTTAATTCATTTGCCCAGGTGTGGTCACCCGTGGCCTGTCGACCATCCCCACCCTCACCGTGGCCTGAGATGTGTTTCAGTCCTCTCCACACCTCACGGACGTTGTTCTGCTCCAGATGATGCTCCAGTTTCTTCCTGTAGCTGTCCTTGCACCTCCTGATTTTGAATTTTAATTCCCGCTGCACTCTGCCCAGCTCCTCCGTGTCCCCACAGAGAAAGGCCCTCTTCTTTTCATTCAGCAGGGCCTTCAGCTCAGGGCTCACCCAGGGCTTGTTGTTGGGAAAACACCGCACTGTCTTGGATGGCACAGAGTGTTCCACACAGAAGTTTATGTAGTCTGTGATACAATGTGTGAGACTGTCGATGTCCTCCCCATGTGGACTGGGGAGAATGTCCCAGTCCGTGATGTTTAAATGGTCCCTCAGCTGTTCACTCGCCTCCTCTGTCCAGATCTTCACTGTTTTCACCTGTGGTGACTGTTTTTTCACCACCGGAGTGTAAGCAAGAGACAGGGAGACGAGATTTTTACGCCTAGTTGCACAACTCCACAGGGCTTTAAAGAAAAAACACAGCAAACATACAGCATAGAAATAAACATAAAAAGACGGGAAGAAAAACACAGAAAAGGACAGAACTGCTGAAACTCGCTGCCACTCACGCGGCGCCATCTTGAATGAATAATTTTGTGGTGGGAAACGGTCTCTTGTACAGACAGTCTGATGAGGGGAAACAACTTGTTCTTCCTGAAGGGAAAAGGCTAGAGGTCATGAAGATAGGTCATGCCATACCATGGGCAGGCCATTTGGGGTTTATGAAGACATTTCTAAGAATAAGTAAGAGGTTTTACTGGTCAAGTGAAGTCTTTCTTAGGCTTGGTGGGATGGTACAGAAGGTTCATTTCTGGATTTTCCACAGATTTCCTCTGACGAACCTGACTAAGAAAAACCAGCCCAATAAAGTTCAGTGGACTGATGCATGTGAGGAGGAGTCCAAGACTTGAAAGCAGCACTGTGCAAGGAACCTGTGTTGAAAAGCCCGGACTTTCAGCAGACTTTAAGTGTCCATACAGATGCTTCAGAGAGCGGAATTGGAGCTGCTCTGTTGCAGGGAGAGCCAGCGAGTCTTCAGTCTGTTTATTTTTATTTGTCCAGCCTGAGGTTTGTTTTGTTTTATTTTTGTATAAAATTTTTCCCACCTATTTACAAAACCAGTTTGAACTGCTGCTTGCTGGGTGTCACTGTAAATAAATTCCACACTGAGTGAAGTATACTCCTGCCTCTCTGCGTGTGTGTCTTCCACCACTCGGCTAACCCTTACACTTACAACTAAGCAAATCATAACCATTAAAATTTAATCCCTTATGGATTTTTCCATTACACAGACCAACAACAAAAATCCCAGAAAATAAAACCTAAATTTAATGGACAAAAATGGAAAAGACGTGGTTTAAAATCAGACTCGCAACCAGCTGAAAAACCCCTCTAGTCGACTACTGTGTAAAAAAAATGTTATGAAATAATGTTTAAAAAAGGCCATCACATTTTTCAAATTAAGTTAAAAAAAACCCTGAAAGAACAGTAACAGAAGATCAGTAAGGATTATTGTCTTGACTGAAGAATTACAATTAGAGTGTCTAATTAAGTGGTTTAGTATTTGATTCAAACATATTGCATAACCTGTGTAGAAATTGGAGCCATTTTGTATCTAAACTTCTATTTTTGGTAGTAATCTGGCTGTTGAACTGGTCCATTTCCAGAATGGTGATATGCGCTTCAGTTCATTTATAATTAAAAAGAAGAGTTGTGGAGATGTTTTAATGAAGACTTGTTATGTATCAATATGAAGTTAAAAGGACTCTCACAGACTGAAGTAAGCCACTACTAGGCTGATAAATCAGAATAAATCCATCAGAGAGATGTTAAAATGTTAGTTGCGTGTTGCACAGTTACTACAGAAAGAATGCACTGATGAAGTCAGGGACAAGATCATGAATAATAGTATTGATGGATGATAACGGCTGAATACTAGACAACAAATGAGGAAGATGAGGGATGAGTGGGACAAAGTCTGAAGGAAGCAGGGGAGAATATAAATATAAAACCTCAATTCCAAAAACGTAAATAAAAACAGAATGCAATGAATTTTAAATCTCATCAACTTATATTTTATTCAAAATACAACAAACATATCAGCTGTTGAAAGCGTCACAGTACCATTTCATCTTTTCAAGTAAAAAAAGTGTTTACTTGAGCCAAAAGAAAAAGAAAAGAAGTGCCTGCACTGAGGGCCTCCACTGGCATTTTTGTGAAATTACAATGCAATTTAAAAGAAACCATGTGATCACTGAAGGAAAAGTGAAAGTGTTTCACCCCACAGAATATAAAGAGGGGCTGGACTGAGGGGCTTCATTGGCAAATCTGTCTCCAGCAACAGGACAAATACTCAAGCACAGATGAAGAAAGAGCAATAGAAACCTCTTCATCCATGGTGAGTTACTCTCTTCCTGTCGTTTTGTTAGTTATTTCTCGTTATGTGATGGGAGTGACCTGAAAAGCAGGACACAGAAAGAAGTGACTGATAATCTGATGTAAGGGAATTACTACTAGTTTTGTGAAATATTAGGAAGTTGACGTGTTGCAAACTAAAGCCAAGCCTGTCATGAGCTGTAGCAGACAGTAGGAAAGAAATTACTATTTTTAAGGTTTTTATTTGTAATGATTGTAACTGTAATATACTATTTTATCCAAATATCAATAATTATTGATCGATACTATAATAAGAAAGATACTTTAGCTTCGGGTATTTTCCTTATGTACCGCTTAGATCAATGAAACTTTATTTGTATAGCGTCAAATAACAACAAAATGCTGAGCAGAGGCTGAACTAAAACTACAGCAGAATATTAAAACATTGTCTCTGGTGTGCAAAACATTAAAGCAAATAATAACAGAATATTAAATGTTAAATAAAAGTATGGCAGTTGGAGACCCCGACGCCGCTGCTGTGTCTGTACGTGTCGCAGTGCAGAGCAAACTCACTTTATGCACAGAGACCAATCAGAAGAGAGGGGTGGGAACAACGTCCTGTCCGAATTCTGTCCCAGGTTTCAACTATTTAATAATCCCAAGGAAAAATTTCAAAAACGAAATTTCATTCAGATTTGCCATTTGGATGATGCGTTTAACTGTATTTACTTATAGGATTGAACCCAAATTTTGGAGGATCGCACACCACGGCACTGCGGCAGGTGTCGCAAAACCTTGCGCGGCCCACAATGACGTCATCATATGTCAGGGGTGAAGGGGCTTCACGCGTGACAGATATTTATCCCTCGGGCTCGGGCACAAAAAACCCACTGCCATAGTAAAGCTCAGTGTTTACTGAAGAACCATCCGTGTGTCACATCATGAAACATCGAAGCTTTTGATCGAACTGGTTCGCTCCAGGGCAAAGCTTCATGAGGCTTCATCTGCTCGACTAAACCATCTAGTGGACAAAAAAATAAAAAGGTCAAGCTATTACAGTGGCATTGTAATATGGATTGTATATAGTTTTTGAACTGAATTGAATACATCTGTTTTCCATGATGTCAGTAAATATGAACCATATTAGTTTGTATTCTTCTGAGATTTAAGCCTTATGTTTTTTGGTGGTATCCAGGGAAAGTGGAAGTAATAAAATAGGGGGTGAAGGCAGTGAATGTGCTTTTGTAACTTGCGGAAACTCTTCAGAAATAACTTTTAAATAACTAAGTCCTGTAACAACAGTTACAGGACTTAGTTATAACCCCATATATTAATATACAAATCAACCAGTTAAGTGGTCCGCCCTGCCGACGGGTTTAAACACAGTCAAAGGGATGGTAGCGGCTTTATAAGTGAACTTTATTCTTAAACTGGTCGAAAGAGGGAGGAATAACAAATCTGCTTGTAGAATCAGTGACTAAGCTGACAGACGCAGATAAACATAATAAATGAACCAAAGGCACAAAAACATGAAACTGTGACTGCAGGAGTAAAGCATCAGAAAATAAATTTTCAATAATATAAAGTATCCGAACATAATTTATAGAGATAAACCTCAAAACAAATCTCAACCCAAAGGTAGATGGTGCAAATAATAATAATCTGCGGGGTCAAATCCCAGCTGTGTGTGTCCTTGAGTGCGACACAGTGCCAGCTCCCTGGGCGCTGCCTTGTGGCTGTCTACTGCTCCCTCCTGGGGAATGGCTTAGATGCAGAGAGAATATTTCATTATTACATGTATGTGCTCAGTAAAGATTGTAATTCTAAACAGTCACGGCTGGTGATGAGTGATAACCTGGGAAAAGGAAGTGGGGAAAAGGGCAGGAAAATAAAAGTCCAGAAAGGAAGTGAAGCACATACAACTGTATGTGATTTATTATTGTTATTATTGTTATAATTGTTAATTAATTAATGAAGTACAAGTGTACTGCAAAATCCTATCAAAAAAATAATAAAGTGTCCTCATAAAATAAATATTGCACTTTAATGTCCATGTTCATGGTTCAGAAACTCTTTCGTAATGCAGGAAAGGTGGAGGAGAGGGTCATTACTTTTTCTTGTAAAGCCAGTTCAGTCATTCACCTACCCTCAGAAGCTAGTTCAGAAATAAGCAGTCATACAGTCATGCAAAATCTTTCTCTTCACTTCCAATATGGATAAAACTGAAATGGAACTTTCTATGCACTTAGATTGTATTTGCAAAAAGTCTTTCTATTCTTTCTTGCATCTGATGAAATGGAAACATTTCCTCTCATAACACTTAGTTTTGAAGTTTTCTCCTTGAGTTAGATTTTTGCTTCCTTGTTCCTCATTTGTAAGTCGCTTAGAATAAAAGTGTCTGCCAATCGAGTCAATGTAAATGATTGTTTTAGTGCTGTGCTGCCACCTCACATCTTCCTGTATGGAGCTTACATGAGTTTCCTCCTGGTACTTGTTGTCTCTCTGTGGTATAGATAGACTGGCAATCTGTCCAGGGTCTTTATGCCCAATGACAGCTGGGATAGGCTCCAGCCCCCCTGCGGCATAACACACGATAAGTGGCTAAGATAATTGAAGGATGGATATTTTTGTGTTAGGATTTTATGGTATATGCTCATACTGCAGTTAATCAGGCTATAATTGTACTCTTATGTATTACACTTGGTACATGGAGCCTTATAGACTCTTTTGTTGTTTTCAGTTACAAAGTGCATGACTGATTTGGGAAAACTAAGGAATCACTGAGGCTGTATTCACAATGGAGGTAAACAGTGTATTTTTGCATTTACAAAATATACATAAAATAAATGGAAACACTGTGATAAGCTACTGTGTGAGAAGATGAGTTCTCACATATGCAATTGTGTATTTTCCTCATTTATCAAGGAGCTCAGTGATGAAGATTTATTTGATTCTGAAGAAACAAAGAGTGAAAATATGAAACCGCTTCCTGTGATGTCTGCAAACACAAGTAAGTAACAATAGTAAAAGAAACAAAAATTTCAGAAAGAACAGCCTTTGACTCTGTGGAAGGTGACAAACCAATAATCATGTTAAACAGAAATAAAATATATTAACACAAACATAGTCTTTTCTTTGTACATTGCTCAGATAAATAAATACTCAAGAGAAATAACAAATCCCCATTTTCTCCACACAATATTTTTTCATATTCTCCTTCTGCCTCCACATTTACACGTGCTGTGCAGCAGAGTAATTGATGCTGTGCGTGAATGTAAAATATCTTCAGTGACACAAGAGTAAAAGCAGGGCACAAAAGGTGTTTTTAATCAACCTAAACAGGTTGCATTCGTAAAAACACGATAGAATTTCAAGGTTGTAACGCAATTTATGATACAAGATTGAGGATTGTACATCATAAGCAAACTTTTCAGTCTACATGGATGAATTAAGTCTGTCATTTAATTTAGTTACATATGATGTTTGAACATTATAAAAAAAAATTGGTTGAACATAAACATTTTTATATCTACAGAGACACACATGGAGAGTTTTTTGGAGGATCTGGGGATGAAGCACCACTACACAGAGAAGCTGTCGCTCAGCTCAATACTTCAGATTGATGAGAAGACCATCACTGATGAACCTGCCAAGTGTAAATCAGATCTTCCATGGTATTTTCTAAAGAAACTTATGATGGTTAATGTCACTGCTAGGAATTTGGAATGTATATCAGTGTGTGAATCAAACTGTGATCTTACATCAGAGACTGCAGAGTTAGATTTTGATGATCTGTTTGACTGCCCAAACCAAGGTGACATGCTAAACCCCCTCGACCTCATCACTGCCCTGTTCCTGTGTTCTGATGGGTTTGTACAACAGGAAATGTCACTCAAAATGTCCATGTGTCAGTTTTCTGTCCCTCTGCTGCTTCCTAATTGTGACACACAACAGTGCACACTCATGCTCTGGGCCATGAGAGACATTGTTAAAAAATACAGACCTCAGTTTCTCGCAGAGTCCAAGGGATTTATTGAGGACAGAATTGTTCTCTCTGAACTTCCAATGATATCTTTTGTGAGACTGGGTAATTGTTCATTGTCCAAGTCAGAGATCCTCAACAAGCTTTTGAGTAATTCTCAGCAGTACCATGACACTTTTGTTCATCGTAACATGGAGTATGGAGACATTCCAAGAAGAATCTCCAATGGACTGACTGAAATTACTTGGTACCTTCCTTGTGGAAACAAAAACATTGATGTTTTCAGTGAGCCGGTAGCTGTAGCTAATCTTCGTGGAGACATTACTTCATTTGAAACTCAATACTCGTTTCTGTGTCTGACATCTTCAGCAGTTTTTGTGTTTTTTGACAAGTTGGAACCTGAGTTCAAGCTGCTTAACAACTGGCACCACAAGGCGCAAATCTTCTTAGTAGGTAACAAAGAGAGCAAACAGTTTGACTTAGATGCACTAAAGAAAGTAGCAACAAAGTTGGGCTTGAATAAGAAAAACATCCTTATAAAGACGAAGCACAAATACCATGAAGAATTTATCAAAAAGTTGAAGGAAACAATCAGTGATGTGGTGGAGAACACAAGGATGAAAATGCGAATAGAGCAGATGGCTGACATTGCTCATGAGCTAGGAATCTGGGTTGATGAAGAGTCTCTCGAGTGTCAGACTGCCAAGCAAAATGCTCATGCCATAACTACAAAAATTGAAGATAATCTTAAATACAAAGAAGATCAGCTGCCCCTGCAAGGTCACATATGGAAGGAACTGACAAACCTGGAAAAAGAAGAGTTTCGGCTTCGGAAAGTTGGCTCTCAAAATATTGAAATGTACAAAAGTGATCTTCAGATACATAAGAGGGAACTTAGGAAAAAACGGAACTCTTATGGCATTTCAAATGCAATGATGTTCTTCATAGGGGCAATATCAAGGCAGGGAATAGAGAGGTGTTACTTCCTGAAATGGATGAGAATGAACCTTGACAATTTGTCTCGAGAAAAACTGTCTGGCCTCAGGGAGCAGTACAAGAAGAAATGCAGCAATTCTGAGAACAAAGAGGAGATTAAAGAAATTGACAGACAACTTTCCAACAGCTCACTGGGGACTGAACACTTCTTTCGTGAAATGGGTCAAATCTATGAAGCTTCACTTTCCCTTCCAGAAACAAACCAATCACGTCAACAGCTACAGCATCTGCCCAGACTCTGTGCAGGATTGATGCTGGATGGATTTCCTCTTGAGCTGGTAGATGGAGATGCCTCCAACATACCTCTCAGATGGGTGAGAGAGGTCCTCTCTCAGCTCAATGAACTTGTGTCTCCTAAGAACAAGATACTGGTGGTCACAGTTCTTGGAGTTCAGAGCACAGGAAAGTCCACTCTCCTCAACACCATGTTTGGTGTGCAGTTTGCAGTCAGCAGTGGTCGATGCACTCGAGGTGCTTTCATGTTGCTCCTCAAAATCAATGAAGACATTAGAAAAGAACTGAACTGTGACTTCATGGTGATCATTGACACTGAGGGCTTAAAGTCCCCAGAGCTTGCACAATTGGATGATAGTCACGAACACGACAATGAGCTCGCAACACTTGTAGTGGGTTTAAGTGATATCACCATCATCAACATTGCAATGGAGAATTCAACAGAAATGAAGGACATTCTCCAGATAGTCGTTCATGCCTTTCTCAGGATGAAAGAGGTCGGCAAAAAGCCCAAATGTCAGTTTGTTCACCAGAATGTGTCTGATGTTTCAGCCCATGAGAAGAATTTAAGAGACAGGAAACTGCTCTTCCAACAGTTAAATGAGATGACGCAGGCAGCAGCCAAGATGGAAAAGAAAGAGGATTACAAGAGCTTCACTGATGTGATGGAGTACAACCCAGACACTGGGAACTGGTACATTCCTGGACTCTGGAATGGAAACCCACCAATGGCACCAGTCAATGCAGGCTACAGTGAAGCTGTATATGAGCTCAAGAAAAACATCATTCAACTACTGGGACATTGTGAGTCATCTGGTAATAATGTCATGGAGTTTACAGAGTGGATGACAAGTCTGTGGAATGCAGTAAAGCATGAAAACTTCATCTTCAGCTTCAGAAACAGTCTAGTGGCTGATGCCTACATGAGACTCTGCACAGAATTTAACAAATGGGAATGGGAATTCAAAAAACACATGTACACCTGGGTTACACAGGCTGAAACAAAAATTTCAAATTTTGGTACAGTTGCTGCAAAATCTGACAAATCTGACATTAAAGAACTTTTGACATGTTTGAAAACCAAAGCCTCCATAGTGCTGACTGAATGGGAGACAAAGACTCAAAAAAATCTGACAGATTATTTTAAGCAAACAGAAGGTCATGTCTATCTGGTTGAAGGATACAGAGAGGAATTCTCAAACAGTGCAAAGAGCATTCGACGAGAAATCGAAAGATCTGTGTTAAATCAGCTCACAGCAGCAGCAGAAATCAAAGAGGGAATGAGAGAACTTGATCTCATCAAGGCGAATCACACAAAAGAAATAGAAAAAGCAGTGTGTGCACTGATTGATGAATGTCGTAGGAAAAACGTCCAGATGACTGAGGAAGAACTGGACAAAGAATTTGAAAAGATGTGGAAAGAAACAGTGAACAAACTGTCTTTTTCTGAACAAAAGGCAATTAATGTCTTCACCAGTGTGTTCTGGTACCTGTGGCAAAACCTCTCACATAAGGGGAGTCATGCATGCGAACTGTTAAGTCAAAAGTGTCTGAGTCAAGAGTGTGGACTGATGCCTTTCAAATATACAGCTGAAGGACTCTACAACCGAGCTAAACACAAAGTTAGCAAGTGGTTTAATTATCAAGATCACTCAATGATGGTAAAAAAAATGGCTGACAGCATCATAGATGCTTGTACACAAGTTGTAAGAGACAAAATTGACAGAAAAAACAATTACCATGACACCTACATCCAGGAGATCCTGCTTATGATTGATGAGAAGATACAAAACAATCTAGATGTAAAGACAGACATTGAATTTGAAGTTTCTCTAAAACAGCACATCTGTGGACTTGCTGCAAGGAACTTTCAGAAAATGCATGAAGATTTCCTAAAACTAAATGATCCTCAAAGATGTCTGAGACAGAACAAGGAGAAGTTTCGTGCTGATTTCAAAGATGTGTTTCATAAACGACACCAGTGCCAGAAAAAAGCAGAAGAATTCACCAACCGATGCTTGAAGCCTGCAGTCGAAGACTTTATCAACCGTTCCCTGGGTCCTGACATCATAGGGGAGATGCAGACACTGCAGCAGTTCAGCACAAGGATATTCTTCCAGTATCACATTTTACTGGACTTGATTTCAAAGGATAACTTTGAAGACTATGTGAATTACATTAGCTCCTATAAGGATTATGTAAAGAAATGGTCACTTGAACAAATATTCTGTCACTTCTCAGATGGTTCTAAGATGTGCAAGTTTGAGGATCAGTATCTTCAGTCAAGTATCAAAAGCATAACTGATGCTATCGATGAGGCCAAAATGAAAAACAGTGATGACTTGAAGACATTCGTTGAAGCTATCTGCAAAAAAATTGGTGAGAAACTTGTTATTTCTCAGGATGCTCTCGGTGCTTTCATGATCCTGAACAATGCTAATGAGGAACAGTTTTCTCGGTGGCTCGTATCGTCTGTGAAGGACATGGCAACAACGCTTAGAATGCAGTTTAAAGCCATAAACATTCATAAGAAACTAAACCATCTCCGTGTGAAGCCCCAAGATGAGCTTTTTAACAAACTGATTGGATGTGGTAAACAGTGTCCATTCTGTACAGCTCCATGTGAAGCAGGAGGAGCAGCTCACACTGAGCACTGGGCCTCACTACATCGGCCACATGGTCTGGGTGAATGTACGCGGGATAATACGAGAAAACTCAGCACTGACATTTGTTCTTCTCTTGTCATCAGTGATGTACGTTTCCGTTGTGGTGCTACAAATAATCAATATCACCCTTATAAGCAGTACAAAGCCATTTTCCCAGACTGGAGAATTGCTCCAGATGTGAGTCTTGAGGCATCAGACTACTGGAAATATGTGATGGCAAAGTTCAACGAGGACTTTGCAGGAAGATATGACGCAAAACCTGCTGACATCCCTCAAACCTGGAAAACGATCACACTGACACAGGCAAAACAGAGTCTCAAAGAGTCATTTAACATCAAGTGAGAAACTGCATGATTTGTGATCACACATTTAAAAACTGGTTCAGTATCTCGAGATTTAGGATATTGTTCCATCGCTGATATATTCTACTACTATAGCTTAAAGGTAAATCACAGTAAATATGTCGTACTGTGGAAAATAAAGTGTGAAGAAAATTTGTTCATTTTTTGTAGTAATAAATTAAATATTTTAGAGCAGACATTTGTATTTTATTTGATTTGCTTGTTTTGTGTTTACTTCCAACTGTCATGTGTTTTCTTGTAAAGCCATAAAATCTCTAAGTGTTATTGTCAAAAAAGGACAATATAGGACAATATAAGCATAATATAGGATTATTTTGGGGGAATTTAAAATAGTTCCTTTTGACCTGGTGAAACTCGTTACATTGTTTTCTGCCTATATCAACGTGCAAAATATGAATAATAGAAAGATGTACCTCCCATTTAATTGAGTGTAATATGTGGTATTCTTAAGCCAGAATGTATGTTCACAAAATTATATTTCAGTCTCATGTATACCAGAAAGAAAATGTTTTAATGAAATCATATACTCTTTTTTTCTAATGCCAATGGTGGTGGAGTGTTGTTGCAAAGGGTCAAAATACTTCTGTAATATTTCAGTTTTATTATTTTTAACAAATTTACAGTGATTTCTAAAATGTTGTTTTCATTTTGTCATTATGGCATATTGAGTGTAGATTGAGAAATTTAAACAACTACAGTATCAGGCTGCACCATAACAAAATTGAAAACAAATGTTCTGTGTCAACAATCCAGAACTAAGAGCCATGCAATCATCAATTTGAACCAAGGTAAATGCTTTGCCAAACAGTATGCAAGGTAAAAATATGTATTTACAGTATAAATATGCGCTAACATTTATCCTATTGTGAAGTGGAGCTGTTGAGACCTCCTGCATTATTTGCTTCGAAACATTTTGGAGAGAGACTGAATCAGGGAATCATACTGCAATTAACAGTTTTGCAGCACCCACATTGCAAAAAACAAAATGGAGGTAACGTGGACACTTTATTCAACATTCCTTTTTCTGAGGTATCTGACCATTACAACCCCCCAAGATAAGACAACAGAAGACCTTTTGTTCACCTACAAAGACAAACCAACATCTGGTTTCAGGACTTCAGATTCACATTAATAAAGGGAAATAGACATTCTTTGTCAGAGTTTTGTTTTATGGACTCATAGAATACAGGACACAGGAGGAGGGTTGAGGAAGATTATGATAATGTTTATGGACTCCAGCACTGAATGACCATTGGGAATGGTAATGGTGAACCGAGTGGCAGGTTGCAGGTGAGAATTTACCAACTGGAAGTTCAGGTAAGTAGCAGGGGGAGAAGCATGCAGCTCTCAAACAACAGATTAAAGTTATAAAACCAAACATTCCTGAAATAAAGTTCAAAAATTTAGGAGGGTACTGCTTTTAACAAGAGTTCTCAATTCGAGAGTCAGGAGTCGCTGGGCCAGAATTAATAATCCCACAGATAACTTGGACCAACACAGAGATCACTAGAAGGGAGGCCGGGGCTTCTGCAGCATGCGAGCCAAAACACCTTATAGTAGTTTATTGGTGAGCAATATATATTGCACAGGTTACACTATTAAGGTATAAAAAATAAGTTTTGTTGTTGTGAGGACTGTAGGGGTAAATGCAGCTTTAGGTTCTGTTTAGTTATATGACACTTTATTCCATAGTGACCTAATGCCAAATTATACTTCTCAGCAAACACATGTAAATGTTAGCGTGGACCTACACGGACAAGGGAAATGATGGGTAACTGTAGGCTGCAGAAACTCGGCTGTCACACCTTCTGACTCTCAACAATGCGTTATGCAAAGATGTGCATCCAATAAGCTGATTGGATAATGGTCGGGAAAAAAAGAACGGGAAATATTACCAATGTTACCATTTACACTAGTCTAGATGTTCACAGTAATTTTATTATTTTATTATTTGCTTTATTCTTTAGGCACAGTTGGCTGTGGCACAGTTGGTATCACAGTCATCCACCAATCTTACAGTTGTTGGTTCAGTCCCCAGCTCCTCTGGTCACATGTTCTTAAGAAAGACACTGAACCCAACTTAGCCACTCACAGTGAGCATCAGCCAGCTGCATAGCAGCTCCCCCATCAGCATGTAAATGATCATGAGTGTGAATGGGTAGATAAGAAGCAGTGTAAAGCACTTTGAGTACCAACAGGTAGAAAAGCGCTATATAACTGCAGACCCTCCATTTAGTGTTTTCAATTTATAACTGTTTGTTTCCAAAGAGGAAAATTTTAAAAAAGCAAAAGAAAAGGCCAGTAACTTGCTGTACATTAAATGGGACACAAACTTTTAGTTCATGAAAAATGACTAGTTTAAAGGTTTACCATTTGGTTTTTGGAATTACCGCACTCAAAATATTACCAGGCTTATTCAATATAGAAAAAAGGACTGAACATTGTAGTTCTTTGTGTCTATCAAATACATCACATCCTCATCTGAGCAATGACTGTTGAAAACAAGGCAGCTCCACATGCTTCACATACTTTCACCAAATTGAGGTTTGTTAAACATGATCCTGCCCTTTTGTCTACATACATGGGTGAACATATTCAAGTGTAGGTCCAACTGAGAAATGTCATTTAATTTATAAATTAGGGAAACACACCATAAACAACGTTAGATTTAGTGTCTTGCTCAAGGATCTTTGGGACCAGAGAAGCCACACAGGTGGTTCTAATGTTTTTGGCCCACTCCTTCAATTTAAACCGGGGGGCAAAAACACTAGAACCACCTTGATATAATACACTCCCGTAACATAAAGAAATACAGATTTTTTAAGGGCGCAACGCTTCTTGTCTGATAACCCGAACGAATAACGTTTCTTAGTTGCATGTTCCTACTCAAACTGCTATGTTTGCACATTCTGACCAGTGTTTTGAGCCAAAAACTAGTATGAAACTGGCACCATTTTGGCTCCATTCTAATGACCCAAAATAGCCATTTCATGTCAAAGAGAGTTGCTTTTTAACAGATGCCTGCCTCCCTGTGTGGTAGTGCTTTACAAATGGTTAATTGGTTATATCATAGGGTAGGTACAAAAAAAAGTTTTTGGATGTTAAAAGTTGAAGGAAGGAAGTAACGAAGGAAGGAAGCTCCTTACCATACACGCAGGGGTTTCATCCCAAATCCTGCATCGTGTGACTGTACACTAAATGGAAGGAAGGAGCCCGAAGAACAGTGCTTAGTGAAAACCTTAGGCAGCAGAACCATTAGGAGCAAGAGAAGGAAGAGCAGGAACCATCATGGAAGGACAAGTCACCTCACAGTATGTACTGCGGGTAGATACAAGAAAATCCTGGACGTACAAAAATGCCCCTGAGGCAGCAAAATGGGGGCAGCGCATTATATGGACAACGGCATACTAGACATGCAACGTCATAACCAAGTAGATGGCCTGGTGTAGTAAATCACTTGTGCCGAGTAAGAGCTGCAAGATTATGGGGTACATCTCCAAAGGTGGTTGAGAATGACCCAGCTAAGATCCTGTGGGACTTTCAGATATAAACTGACAAACTGATAATGGTTACCTCATCAGTCTGAAAAATTCTAATCACTCGTAGATATAAATATTTGGACACTGTACGTTCCAAAAAATAAAATAGAAAAAAATAAACTATTAGGAAAGAACACACATCCTCCAATAACATCATTAGTGAAAATACAGATTAAAAAACATACCGTGTTTAATAATTGAAGGCTACTGTATACTGAATTGTAAATTAATTACAACCAATACCATATAAACATTTTTTTAAATCCAGTAAAATATATTGAGATATGAGTGATTTTAAAACAAGAAACCAGAAGAACTGCATTCCCATTTAGCTGAGGGTGACTTTTTTCAAAACAAATTAGCTCCTGTCACAAATTATTGTGCATACACTGTAAGGTCCTGAAACGAGAAATGATTTTACTTTTACCACAGAAAAATTCATCTCACTCCGGTGGGAACATTACGTCATGGCTTTTTCAGAGATGTAGTTTTTTGTCCCCAGACTGTTTGGAAGAAACCAGACAACAACACAGTGATGAAATCACTTGCTCTAATGCCCAACAGGTTACAATGTGACACTGTTGACTGAAGTTCAGTTCAGTAGAACTACCCCCCACAAAAACACACACTTTTATGGCATTGAAATGAAAGCAGAGGTAGAAGTCAAAAAAGTATAATTTACACCTCATTTATTTAAGGTAAGTGGATGGTTACGCGTAACCCCACTATCCACTAGCTCCTGTCTCCTGCTGCTATAGTGTAAAAGAGCTGTGGCCAAAAAAATAAAAATAAAAATGTAGCAATCATTCATAATAATTTCTAATCAAGAGGGACCAGACTGCCACAGTTCCAAGTACAGACAAGAAGCCTGTGTGGCATGTTTATCACCTGTAATCTGTTGAAAAAAAATCCAAAACCAATTTGTGATTCTGTCTCTTCGTGCATGCTCATGTGGACAACAGAGTTTGGAGTTTACTGGCAATGCACAGGTCAGAGGTCACGGATGCACAGTGACTGTCAAATGACACTGCAGGCAACAGGCAGCGGCAATGATCAAGATCTTTTAGTTTGTTTAAATACAAGTTTTAAAAACCTTTTCAATTATAACTAAATGCACTTTTCAGGACTTCCAAGTGTCAGCAGTTCTGTTCACATGAGCTGCTGTGAAGAAACAGTTATGTTTTTTTACCATAGCATTTGAATCTGCACATAGCACTTGAGTAGATGTATGACATATGCTTTTGCTTTTTAGTTTTGCTGGTCTGCACACCAGAGACAGTATTTTAATAGGTATCCTAAGGTGGTTTCATTGTGATTTTACTCGCTATTGTAGTGTTGTTGGCTGCATAGTTATCAGCTGGTTTTCTCTCCCTTTTAGTGAAGAGTAGATGATGTAATCTGAACAAACTGTGGGAAGACAGAGTGCAACAATGGTTAAGGATGAGGACACGGATAGTAAAAAATAATTCAAAAAAGTAATATTGAGGTCAAACACTTTATTCTATCAGTTGTGAATTGATTAATTACAAGATCAATATTTTTTCTGCCGGGCTTTGATTTCCTGGAAGACCCTGTTCCATAGAGCAGAGTCAAATACCAACATATTATTTTACATTCTCATCACTTAAACATGTTCCTTCCACTGACAGATGTTCCTCCACCAGGAGAAGTCTCTGTTCTCCATGTTGGTGCTGACGCTGTGTCTCTTGGTTTGGCCCCGACGGATCCGTCACTTAGGTGTAAACTTTAGAGTGTAAAAAAACAACACAACAAAAAACAGTTACAGTCAAAATGTGCAACATTTAAATTGACATTTACTAGCAGATTGAGTCTTGGATTTGCGTCACTTCCTCTCAGCACGCTTGAGCATTGTGCGCTAAGCAGCAAAGTGACGACTGCCATCCTATAATGGCACCAAAAGGGATGCTGCCATATTACATTTTTTTTACCTAAATAGTTAAAAATGCTGTTTTATAACTGTAACTGTGCAAGCAGTTCTGTTTACACAAAGACACATACTACATTAGGTTTAGGCACCACATTACCAGGTTTAGGAAAATGGTGGTTTGGAGTATAATAATTTCTTCATTAATATTACGCATGACTTGGACATCTGGTTTTGGTTAGTAACATTCTTTTCATACCAGGGCTTGACATTAAGCTTTTTAGACCACCTGCCCTTTGGACTGAGATATCCCCCCTTTGTCTGAATAAAACAGAAACTAACACAAAGTGACCTGTGAGAGTTTTCCCACTGCGCTGTCTCCTCCTCCAGCCTGTCAGCGAGGATTACATTTCCACATAGGCTACTGTGTGTCTAACATTTAGTTCACTGTTATTTAAAGTTTAAGACTTGGAACTTGACTTGTGACTTCCTGATTTGGTAACCTCAAACCTCAAAGTGTCCTGTTAGGTTTGGATAAGTGCATTAGTACATTTATAACATTCAATTTTAATAATAAGTTTCTTCTTGTCTGCAGAAACATCTAGAGAGGTTACTGGAAGGATCTAGGATTGAAGCACAACTACACAGAGAAGCTTTAACTAAGCTCAATACTTCGGATTGATGAGAAGACCATCACTGATGAACCTGCCAGGTGTAATTCAGATCTTAAATGGTGTTTTCTGAAGCAGCTGATGATGGTTAATGTCACTGCCAGGAATGTAAAATATAAATGTGAATAAGGCTCTGATGATGCATCAGGGAACTCAAAGTTCCAACTCAAACTCTGAAGAGTTTGATCAACTACCCAAACCAAGGTGACATGCTAAACCCCCTCGACCTCATCACTGCCCTGTTCCTGTGTTCTGATGGGTTTGTACAACAGGAAATGTCACTCAAAATGTCCATGTGTCAGTTTTCTGTCCCTCTGCTGCTTCCTAATTGTGACACACAGCAGTGCACACTCATGCTCTGGGCCATGAGAGACATTGTTAAAAAGTACAGACCTCAGTCTCTCGCAGAGTCCAAGGGATTTGTTGAGGACAGAATTGTTCTCTCTGAACTTCCAATGATATCTTTTGTGAGACTGGGTGATTGTTCTTTGTCCAAGTCAGAGATCCTCAACAAGCTTTTGAGTAATTCTCAGCAGTACCATGACACTTTTGTTCATCGTAACATGGAGTGCGGAGACATTCCAAGAAGAATCTCCAATGGACTGACTGAAATTACTTGGTACCTTCCTTGTGGAAACAAAACCGTGGATGTTTTCAGTGAGCCAGTAGCTGTAGCTAATCTTCGTGGAGACATTACTTCATTTGAGACTCAATACTCATTTCTGTGTCAGACATCTTCAGCAATTTTTGTGTTTTTTGACAAGTTGGAACCTGAGTTCAAGCTGCTTAACAATCGGCACCACAAGGCGCAAATCTTCTTAGTAGGTAACAAAGAGAGCAAACAGTTTGACTTAGATGCACTAAAGAAAAAAGCAACAAAGTTGGGCTTAAATCGAAAGATCTGTGATAAATCAGCTCACAGCAGCAGCAGAAATCAAAGAGGGAACGAGAGAACTTGATCACATCAAGGAGAATCACACAAAAGAAATAGAAAAAGCAGTGTGTGCACTGATTGATGAATGTCGAAACAAAAACGTCCAGATGACTGAGGAAGAACTGGACAAAGATTTTGAAAAGATGTGGAAGGAAACAGAGAGCAAACTGTCTTTTTCTGAACAAAAGGCAACTAATGTCTTCACCCGTGTGACCTTGTACTGTGTGTCACACGAGAGGAAAGGCTGAATGAGCGTGGAGGGCAGGTTGCAGAACTGCTACAACATTCAGCTGAGCAATTAGAGCAAGGGGTTCAGCTTCCAGAACTAGCTGATAATGATTTTTCTTTTCCCTGCAACCTTTCCATCCAGCAGACAAATGATCCTACACTAGCTGAATGTTTCAGAAAAGTGCAGGACAGTTCCAGTATCCTTTCAGAGTATTTATGATAAGACTTTATCAATCCCACAGTGGGGAAATTCTTGTGTTTAGCAGCCATAGACAAAGAACACAGAATCTGCACAGAACAATGTGCTTTATAGTTTAACTAAAAAGGCATTTAAAAATTATGGGTAAACTAAATATATATACATATTAATATTGGAAAATGTAACAGATGAGTATTGCAACATCTGGTTTATTGCAACATCTGGTTTATTGCACAATTAATAAGAATATACAAGTGAAAAATTGGACATTGTGAGTCACTGCAGTGACAGATTATATAGTCTTATGTCTGTGGGGAGGAATGAGCGACAGTCGCCTCCTTCCTGCACTGTGGGTGTAAAAGTCTAGTGCTGAAGGAGCTGCTCAGAGCCTCCACAGTGAGGTGCAGGGAGTGGGAGGGGTTATTATCCATGATGGATGTTAGTTTGGCCAACATCCTTCTGTCCGCCACCTCCTCGATGGAGTCCAATGTGCAGCCCAGGACAGAGCCGGCTCTCTTAACCAGCTTGTTAAGTCTCTTCCTGTCTCCTGTCTCTGCTCCCAGCCCGGCACACAACACCATAGAGGACTGCTGAGGCCACCACAGTGTCGTAGAATGTCCATAACAGCTGCCTGCACACACCAAAAGACCTCAGTCTCCTCAGCAGGTGGAGGCGACTCTGGCCCTTCCTGTACAGACAGTCTGTATTGTTTGTCCAGTCCAGTTTTTTGTTTAGGTGGACACCCAGGTATTTAAAGGTGTCCACAATCTCAATGTCTGCAGCGGGTCCAGTGCTGAGCTCACCTGAGTGCGGAGGTAGCTGAGGATGATCCTCTCCATAGCCTTCATCAGGAGGGAGGTTAAGGCGACAGGTCTGTAGTGGTTCAGCTCCTTGGGATGTGATACTTTTGGAACCGGAACCAGACAGGAAGTCCGCCACAGCACTGGTACTTTCTCCAGTCTAAGGCTCAAGTTGAATAGTGACAGAACAACCTCACAGAGCTGGTCTGCACAGTACCTGAGGAGCCTGGGGCTAATGTTGTCAGGGCCTGTGGCCTTCCTGGCCTTAGTCTTCCTTAACTCTCTCCTAACCTGGTCCACAGTGAGGCAGAGGGGGGTGGGCGGTGACTGGTCTGGAGCTGTGGGTTGTTGGGAGCCCTCTGTGACAGTGGGAGGAGGGGCAGAGTGGTCTGTATGGAGCTGAGGTGTGAAGAGCTGCAGCTGGGAGGAGACGACTGGACTGGAGCGGTATGAAGAGGAGGCCGTGTGAATGGGGGCTGGGGACTGGGCAGAATCAAATCTGTTAAAGAACAGATTTAATTCATTTGCCCAGGTGTGGTCACCCGTGGCCTGTCGACCATCCCCACCCTCGCCGTGCCCTGAGATGTGTTTCAGTCCTCTCCACACCTCACGGACGTTGTTCTGCTCCAGACGATGGTCCAGTTTCTTCTGTAGCTGTCCTTGCACCTCCTGATTTTGTATTTTAATTCCCGCTGCACTCTGCCCAGCTCGTCCGTGTCCCCAGAGAGAAAGGCCCTCTTCTTTTCATTCAGCAGGGCCTTCAGCTCAGGGCTCACCCAGGGCTTGTTGTTGGGAAAACACCGCACTGTCTTGGATGACACAGGGTTTTCCACACAGAAGTTAATATAGTCCGTGATACAATGTGTATCGATGTCCTCCCCATGTGGACTGCGGAGAATGTCCCAGTCTGTGATTTTAAAACAGTCCCTCAGCTGTTCACTCGCCTCCTCTGTCCAGACCTTCACTGTTTTCACCTGTGGTGACTGTTTTTTCACCACCGGAGTGTAAGCAGGAGACAGGGACACGAGACCTAGGTGCCGCCTACATAATCATTTATACATGCAAGGGGTTTGTATTTATCCAATCACATAAAGATTATATAAAACACTTCCTAATATGGTAGGAACAAAATGAGGTTCATTATCCTGCTTGCAGAAAACCAGGAAGTTCAGGTAGACAACAGTTACTTTGGTCTATAGCTTTTTGCCGCACCCTTAAGCATATATATACATACACATATACATATGCATGCACACATATATATGCATATACATATATACATACATATGCATACAAGACACATGCTCTTAATATGATTAACAATCATTAAACAATATACAAAAACAGTAATATAAATTTCCATTACAGGAGGTAGTACAGCCGGAAGCTGACTGCCACCAATTCTATCTGTTGTTCACGAACACCGCCAGTCCGCCTCCCTTCTTCTTGTTGCTCTCTGCCGCACTCCACTCCACCCGCACCAGTATGAATCCGTTAACGGAGACCACATAGTCCGGTGTGTCCTGGTTACGGAGACCACAGAGTCCTGGTTGAGCCAAACATAATAAAACAGGCTTGTAGCTACGTCTTCTCTCCTGGCGTGGGAAACGGTCTCTTGTACAGACAGTCTGATGAGGGGAAACAACTTGTTCTTCCTGAAGGGAAAAGGCTAGAGGTCATGAAGATAGGTCATGCCATACCATGGGCAGGCCATTTGGGGTTTATGAAGACATTTCTAAGAATAAGTAAGAGGTTTTACTGGTCAAGTGAAGTCTTTCTTAGGCTTGGTGGGATGGTACAGAAGGTTCATTTCTGGATTTTCCACAGATTTCCTCTGACGAACCTGACAAAGAAAAACCAGCCCAATAAAGAACAGTGGACTGATGCACGTGAGGAGGCGTCCAAGCCTTGAAAGCAGCACTGTGCAAGGAACCTGTGTTGAAAAGCCTGGACTTTCAGCAGACTTTAACTGTCCATACAGATGCTTCAGAGAGCGGAATTGGAGCTGCTCTGTTGCAGGGAGAGCCAGGGAGTCTTCAGTCTGTTTATTTATTTTTTATTTGTCCAGTTTGAGGTTTGTTTTGTTTTATTTTTGTACATATTTTTTCCCACTTATTCACAAAACCAGTTTGAACTGCTACTTGCTGGGTGTCACTGTAAATAAATTCCACACTGAGTGAAGTATACTCCTGCCTCTCTGCGTGTGTGTCTTCCACCACTCGGCTAACCCTTACACTTACAACTAAGCAAATCATGAGCATTAAAATTTAATCCCTTATGGATTTTTCAATTACACAGACCCACAACAAAAATCCCAGAAAATAAAACCTAAATTTAATGGAAAAAAATGGAAAAGACGTGGTTTAAAATCAGACTCGCAACCAGCTGAAAAACCCCTCTAGTCGACTACTGTGTAAAAATACATTTATGAAATAATGTTTAAAAAAGGCCATCACATTTTTCAAATTTTCAAAGTAAGGATCATTGTCTTGACTGAAGAATTAGAATTAGAGTGTCTAATTAAGTGGTTTAGTATTTGATTCAAACATATTGCATAACCTGTGTAGAAACTGAAGCCATTTTGTATCCAAACTTCTATTTTTGGTAGTAATCTGGCTGTTGAACTGGTCCATGTCCATCATGGTGATATGCGCTTCAGTTCATTTATAATTAAAAAGAAGAGTTGTGGAGATGTTTTGATGAAGACTTGATATATATCATTATGAAGTTGAAAGGATTCTCACAGAATGAAGTAAGCCACTACTAGGCTGATAAATCAGAATAAATCGCTCAGAGAGATGTTAAATTGTCAGTTGCATCCAAGTTAACTATTGGGTAATCAATGCAGTTACTAAAGAAAGAATGCACTCATGAAGTCAGGGACAAGATCATTAATAATAGTACTGATGGATGATAACGGCTGAATACTAGACAGCAAATAAGGAAGATGAGGGATGAGTGGGACAAAGTCTGAAGGAAGCAGGGGAGAATATAAATATAAAACCCCAATTCAAAAAACATTGGGAGGATGTGAAAAACGTAAATAAAAACAGAATGCAATGAATTTTAAATCTCATCAACTTATATTTTATTTAAATACAACAAACATAACAGCTGTTGAAAGCGTCACATTAGCGTCCCCCTATCCTCCTTGACAGAAACACACCTGACTCCTTTATCTGCTCTCCTCTCAATCAATGGGCAGATCAAGACGTGGCCCACGTTACAAAAGCAAAAGTGTTTACTTGAGACAAAAGAAAAAGAAAAGAAGTGCCTGCACTTACAATGCAATTTAAAAGAAACCATGTGATTATTGAAGGAAAAGTGAAAGTGTTTCACCCCGCAGAATATAAAGAGGGGCTGGACTGAGGGCCTCCATTGGCATTTTTGTGAAATTACAATGCAATTTAAAAGAAACCATGTGATCATTGAAGGAAAAGTGAAAGTGTTTCACCCCACAGAATATAAAGAGGGGCTGGACTGAGAGTCTTCATTGGCAAATCTGTCTCCAGCAACAGGACAAATACTCAAGCACAGATGAAGAAAGAGCAATAGGAACCTCTTCATCCATGGTGAGTTACTCTCTTCCTGTTGTTTTGTTAGTTATTTCCCGTTATGTGATGGGAGTGACTGGAAAAGCAGGACACAGAATGAAGTGACTGATAATCTGATGTAAGGGAATGACTACTAGTTTTGTGAAATATTATGAAGTGGACGTGTTGCAAACTAAAGCCAAGTGTTGAGGTCGACATTATTTAAAGGCTCAGATTCCCATAGAGCACATCTAGTTCCATCAAGGCACAAATCACATCTAGAGCTGAGAAAGGTTGAACACGCTGCCGTCTTTATTAATTACAGGAAGTGAACACACTTTACGCGCGCTGAAGGTCGCGCAAGATGGCAACTTTTATGGATGCAACGTGGTGAGCTCTGCAACAAAAACCAAGTACCTTTAGTTATTCTTGCCAAAAGTCGATGGTTAATGGCCTGTGTGTGCTCTATATGAATGCGGTAACACCTGACAAGCTAAGTTTGCTCAAATTAGTAATTCTGAAATGACTAAAAGAGACGCCAAGAAAAGTATGAAAGGAAGTTTGACCGTGGAGCTGGAACCAGAGGAAGCTTTTTACGGTGTGTTGTCGCCTTTACCAGCAACTCCCTGTAAGAGTCCCAACTCAAAGAAAATGTGCACAAACAAAAAAAGAGAGTGAAACGGTCTCTAATGCAGATATCCTCAAAGCTATTTATGAACTGAAGGAACAGTTCAACGCTTTTGAACAAAGAATAAGCAAAAACTCGGCAGACATTAACCTGCTGAAAGAAGAGATGGAAGGCCTTGGATTTAAGGTAAACGAAACGAAGGATAATATGCGAAGAGTGAAAAAATGCAGAGAGGAACTGCAAGAGAGTATCAGTGATAGTGAGCGATACAACAGGAAATGGAATCTGCGTCTCATGAATCTACCAGAAAGAGAAAATGAAAATGTGAGAAAAGAAATTTTTGAGTTGATGGCTCAAGTTGCACCTGAAGACCAGAGTAATCTTGGTTTTCTGATTGACACCGTGCACAGAGTTGGTCGCTCCAGAGATGATAAAAAAACCACGTCCGGTCATTATAGAGTTCAACCTTCTGTCCTTTAGGAACAAGATCTGGAAAGTGTCACGCACTGATGACATCATGAAGAAGAGGAACCTCCGTTTGACTGAGGACCTGACACGTTCCGAGAAAGATTGTAGGAATAAACTGTGGCCCTTGATTGAAAAAGCTCGTACGGAAGGGAAGAAAACTAGGTCGCAAGGTCCCGTTGTCTTCATCGAAGGTGTGAGATTCGCTGCCTGAAAGTCTCCCTTCAACAAATGACTTTGTTGGTCAAAACAGGACAGAAATCAAAAACCATCTAAACTAATGCTATGACAGCTATGGCCTAAGATAAATAGACATGTTCAAGGTACTGGTTTTGTTCAGAGTATTTGTAACTTTCTGAAAGAGGTAAGAAGGTTTCCTTGTTAATCAGTTCTCTTTTTCAGATATTCGTTTGCATTGTGCATTTTTCTTGTTCGTGTTAAGTTTTGTTTATAGCATATGGCAACTCACAGTTTCTGCAATCTCAAACTAATCTCTCTTAATGTTAGAGGCATTCGGAATATTATCAAAAGGAAATCAGTTTTCCTATTCTGTAGACGTTCTAATGCTAATTTGATTCTTTTACAAGAAACTCATTCGTGTGCTGAAGATTTTGGAGAAATCAATGGGGAGATCAGATTTATTTAAATCATGCTTCTAATAACTCAGCAGGTGTCGCTATTTTGCTAAATAAACTGAAAGAAGATGTAGTAGAATCCATTTTAAGTAAAGATGGCAGATGGATTATTTTGGTATTAAGAACAAACAGTGCTGTGTTAGTGGTACGTAATGTTTATGGACACAATAATAATACTTTAGCAAAGAATTTGATTGTTAGTCTCGCTATGGAACTGAAAAGGATAAAAGACAAATATAAAGACTCCTACTTAGTAATTGGTGGTGACTTTAATGATGTAAGCAATGATCACATAGACAGAATACCAGTAAGGAATTCGTCTAAATCAGGTTTTAAGGTACTTTTATACTTGTGTCAACAACTAAATGTTAGTGATGTTTGGCGTTTTACGCATCACTACCAGAGGGAATTTACATGGAGCAATACAAATGGTTCACTACAATCCAGAATTGACCTATGGCTTATATCGTCATCAGCACTATCATTTGTCTGGATACTGGAAATTTAATTGTATTTTACTACAAGATGAACGTTTTTGCTAATTAATAAAAGAAACAGCTGATAAAATTATTCAAAGATAAAGAAATGAATAGTATACAACACTGGGAGTACTTTAAATTTAAAGTTAGGGAATTAGCCATCAAATAAAGTAAGGAGAAAAAAAACTAGATAATATAAAAGAAGTTGAAATGTTTCAAGAATTAAATTCATTACTTAACAAAGAATCCCTCACAAATGATGAAGCATTAAAACTGATAAAACTTAAAACTTGCATTAGAAAAAAGAAACTGTAGGAGAAATAATATAACATCTTTAAAAATAAATGAGTCCGTTACCTCCAATTTATCGAACATAGTTGAGTATGTTACTAATTTCTTTTCCAATCTATATAAGTCACTTTTCAACCAAACAGAGTGCGACAAATTTATCAACTCTATTAAACCATTCATCCCACAAATTTCAGACAAGTTCAAATTGGATTGTGAAAAAGCTATATCAAAGCCTGAAATACTTGATGTTATCCACAAGATGAAAAAAGTGAAATCTCCAGGAATGGATGGTCTCCCGGTGGAATTTTACTCCCATTTTTGGAACATACTTGAGAATCCACTGTTCAACATGTTTCAGGAATGTATTGAAACAGGAGAAATGACCACAACAATGAAACAAGGTCTAATAACACTACTCCCCAAACCTGATAAAGATAAACTTTTAATCGACAATTGGAGACCAATAACACTGTTAAACGTAGATTACAAAATCCTTTCTCAAATTTTCGCCAGGTGTCTAAAAAAAAGGCTTAAACGAAATAATCAATGAAACCCAAACAGGTTTCATGGTCAATCGGCACATAACTTGTAATGTTAGATTGATTCTTGATATGCTGGATTATTCTGATTATATTGATCCAGGTGCCTTAATTTTATTTCTCGATTTTTATAAAGCCTTTGACACAGTAGAGCATGATTTTTTTCATTTAAGTCACTTCAAGCATTTGGTTTTGGAAATTCATTGATCTCCAATATTAGATAACTTTACAAAAATATTACTAGTTGTGTTTTAATGTTCCCCAATACCACAAAACAATTTCCAGTCCATAGATCAGTCTACCAAGGCTGTCCTAGCTCTCCATTTCTCTTTTTACTTGTTGTCAAATTACTGTCTATATATACTTTATGCTGCCACCATTTTCAAGGTCTAACAATATTCGGGAGAGAGATTAGGATAACTCAACTAGCAGATGACACAATTTTATTCCTAAAAAATAAACATCAAATTAATCAAGCATTAAACCTGGTAAACTCATTTTCCTTGGCATCTGCATTGAAATTGAATTTAGCAAAATGTGAAATTCTAAGTATACATGAATCAGATGAAATTTCACTATGGAATATTCCAGTTAAAAAAAATGTTAAATATCTTGGATTCTACATATCCAGAAATCTTAAAGAACGCCAAGAAAAGAACTTCAATCCAAAGATACCAAAAACAAAAAATATCTTAAATATGTGGCTGCAAAGAGACTTATCAATGATAGGAAGAGTCCTTTTGAGTAAGGCAGATAGTATTTCTAGATTTGTATATCCCACTCTCTTTCTTTCTGTACATCAGAACACCTGTAAGGAAATAAACAAGATATTAATCAATTTTGTTTGGAAAAACAAAAGACATCACCTTAAAAAAGAGATCTTGGCAGGCTCGAGGGCAGAAGGTGTGGAGCTGTTGGATTTTGGTGATTTGAATTATACCTTTAAGATAAAATGGATAAAGGAGTGTTTAAAAGCTCCAATTTCTCTTTGGTATTCCATCCCAGTGAATGTATTTGAAAAAATGGGAGGTCTGCAATTTTTGTTATCTTATGACTACGATGTTACTAAATTGCCACAAAAACTTCCAAAATTTCATCAGCAGAGTCTAACTGCAGCAAAATTATGCTTTGTCCATATTTCTTCGCCCCATAAAACAATTATTTGGAATAATGAGTACATAACCAGAAAGAATAAATCACTGTATCTACAGAAATGGATAGATAAGAATATAATTTACCTTTCAGACATACAGAGTGAAACGGGTCAACTTCTGAGTTGTTTCTAGTAACTTTCAAAGAATTTCAAGCGGTTACTAATGCTGTCCCTAGTGGAATTTTACAGCTATCAAAATGTAATTATGAACGTCAACACTAATAAACACATCAGAAAATATTTGTATAGTAAGAGGAAAGTTTCTCCACGTGGAAAGTGTTTTTGGGGTTCTCACTTTACACATGTTCATTGGGAAAAAAGCTGGACACTACCCCAGAAATTTGTTATTACTAATAAAATTAGAGAAGTACATTTTAAGATCCTACATAATATATAGCCTAATAATTCTTATATATCACATTTTGTAAACATCAGTACAGCCTGTGAATTCTGTAAACGTGAATAAGATATTAAACACCTCTTTTTTGAATGCTGTCACACCAAATCATTCTGGAGAAAGATGGAATTGCACTGTGCTAATAAAACTACTCACATGATTAAATTGGAACTTGAAGCTATTATCTTACATTACATGAACAACAATCAGGAAATACAACATATGTCAATTTATTCATTTTGATTGGTAAATTTCATATTAACAAATCTAAGTTCTCTAAAACCCTGCCATCATTGGACTCATTTAATATCGAAGTAGATAATTATATTGAATCAGTTAGATTGTTACAAAATAAAAAATCCCAGCACACAATTCGCCTCTATGAAGAAATCTTTAACTAAATATAAAGTTTCTGTTTCTCTTATATGCTTAAACAATTGAGAATTTGTTTATTGTATTTGTGATGATTTTATATACGAAAATTATTTTGTAAATGGCATTAATTCTCATAATTCTTCATTTATGTATTAATTTTTTAAATAATATTTTGTTTCATTTCATTTTAATTTTGTAATGTATTTGTTTTTGGTTATCTATACTGTGACAATATGTTACATTGATATACATAAAACTATGTATGTTACACAGCTGTTAATTAAAAAAAAAGTCTGCCATGAGCTGTAGCAGACACGAAGAAAGAAATTACTATATTATATTATACTATTTCCGTGCGAATCGATCCAAATATCAATAATTATTGATCGATAGTATAATAAGAAAGATACTTTAGCTTCGGTTTATTTTCCTTATGTAACGCTCAAATCAATCAAACTTTATTTGTATAGCGTCAAATAACAACAAAATGCTGAGCAGAGGCTGAACTAAAACTACAGCAGAATATTAAAACATTGTCTCTGGTGTGCAAACCAGCAAAGAAAATAATAACAGAATATTAAATATTAATTAAAAGTATGGCAGTTGGAGACCCCGACGCCGCTGCTGTGTGTGTACGTGTCGCAGTGCAGAGCAAACTCACTTTATGCACAGAGACCAATCAGAAGAGAGGGGTGGGAACAACGTCCTGTCCGAATTCTGTCCCAGGTTTCAACTATTTAATAATCCTAAGGAAGAATTTCAAAAACACTTAAAGATCACGAAATTTCATTCAGATTTGCCATTTGGATGATGCATTTAACTGTACTTACTTATAGGATTGAACCCAAATTTTGGAGGATCGCACACCACGACACCTCGTGCGGCCCACAATGACGTCATCATACGTCAGGGGTGAAGGGGCTTCACGCGTGACAGATATTTTTCCCTCGGGCTCGGGCACAAAAACCCCACTGCCATAGTAACGGTCAGTGTTTACTGAAGAACCATCCGTGTGTCACATCATGAAACATTGAAGCTTTTGATCGAACTGGTTCGCTCCAGGGCAAAGCTTCATGAGGCTTCATCTGCTCGACTAAACCATCTAGTGGACAAAAAAATAAATAGGTCAAGTTATCACAGTGGCATTGTAATATGGATTGTATATAGTTTTTGAACTGAATTGAATACATTTTTTTTCATGATGTCAGTAAATATGCACCATATTAGTTTGTATTCTTCTGAGATTTAAACCTTATGTTTTTTGGTGGTATCCAGGGAAAGTGGAAGTAATAAAATAGGGGGTGAAGGCAGTGAATGTGCTTTTTTAACTTGCGGAAACTCATATTAAATTTTCTTCAGAAATAACTTTTCAACAATTACAGGACTTAGTTTTTACCCCATATATTTAGAATGGCAGGCCAAATCAACCAGTTAAGTAGTCCGTCCTGCCGACAGGTTTAAAAACAATCAAAGGGATGGTAGCGGCTTCATAAGTGAACTTTATTCTTAAACTGGTCGAAAGAGGGAGGAATAACAAATCTGCTTGTAGAATCGGTGACTAAGCTGACAGACGCAGATAAAAGTAATAAATGAACCAAAGACACAAAACATGAAACTGTGACTGCAGGAGTAAAGCATCAGAAAATAAATATCAGTAATCCAATATAATAATCAGAATAATCCGTACATAATTTATAGAGATAAACCTCAAATCAAACCTCAACCCAAAGGGAGACGGTGCAAATAATAATAATCTGCGGGGTCAAATCCCAGCTGTATGTGTCCTTGAGTGAGACACAGTGCCAGCTCCCTGGGCGCTGCCTTATGGCTGTCTACTGCTCCCTCCTGGGGAATGGCTTAGATGCAGAGAGAATATTTCATTGTTACCTGTATGTGCTCAGTAAAGATTCTAATTCTAAACAGTTATGGCTGGTGATGAGTGATAACCTGGGGAAAGGAACTGCAAGAAAATAAAAGTCCACAAAGGAAGTGAAGCTGAAGGTCCAGGTCATGACAACTGTATGTGATTTATTATTATTATTATTATTATTATTATTATTATTATTATTATTATTATTATATTATTATTATTAATGAATTTCAACTGTACTGCAAAATCTTATAAAAAACATAATAAAGTGTCCTCATAAAATAAATATTGCACTTTAATGTGTATGTTCATGGTTCAGAAACTCGTAATGCAGGAAAGGTGGAGGAGAGGGTCATTACTTTTTTTTGTAAAGCCAGTTCAGTCATCCACCTATCCTCAGAAGCTACTTCAGAAATAAATCATAAATAAACAATCATGCAAAATCCTTCTCTTTACTTCCAATATGGATAAAACTGAAATCTGAACTCTCCTGGAACTTTCTATGCACTTAGATTGTATTTGCAAAAAGTCTTTCTATTCTTTCTTGCATCTGATGAAACGGAAACATTTCTTCTCTTCACACTTAGTTTTGAAGTTTTCTCCTTGAGTTAGATTTTTGCTTCCTTGTTCCTCATTTGTAAGTCGCTTAGAATAAAAGTGTCTGCCAATCGAGTCAATGTATATGATTGTTTTAGTGCTGTGCTGCCACCTCACATCTTCCTGTATGGAGCTTACATGAGTTTCCTCCTGGTACTTGTTGTCTCTCTGTGGTATAGATAGACTGGCAATCTGTCCAGGGTCTTTATGCCCACTGACAGCTGGGATAGGCTCCAGCCCCCCTGCGGCATAACACACGATAAGTGGCTAAAGATAATTGAAGGATGGATATTTTTGTGTTAGGATTTTGTGTTATATGCCCATACTGCAGTTAATCAGGCGTTAATTGTACTCTTATGATTTACACTTGGTACATGGAGCCTTAAAGACTCTTTTGTTGTTTTCAGTTACAAACTGCATGACTGATTTGGAAAAAGTACGGAATCACTGAGGCTGTATTCACAATGGAGGTAAACAGTGTGTTTTTACATTTAAAAATATACATAAAATAAATAGAAACACTGTGATAAGCTACTGTGTGAGATGATGAGTTGATTTATCACATATGCAATTGTGTATTTTCCTCATTTATCAAGGAGCTCGGTGATGGAGATTCATTTGTTGATCTTTATTGTGAGGAAGTAGAGGATCCTCCATCAACACAATGCTCTGACTGCAAGGCTGACTGTCACCATGCCAGTGATACAGGTTTGTTCTTCAGTCTAAGTAGCTGTATGTAAAATTATTATTATCAGTAACAGTCCTACTATTGTTTTTTTTCCACAGCTTCTTTCCCGCCTGTGAAGAAAACAGTTTATAATATCAACAGTGAGTCACTTTCTACACACTTACACACACCTGCTGGTGACGTGGACAACTACATTGTGACTTACTGCAGAGAAACAGAATGTCTTCAACCGAAAGAGGACCCGAGGCCACATGTGCAAAATTCTCTCCAGGATGCTGAAGAAACAGAGAGTGAAAATATGGAGATGCTTCCTGTGACGTCTGCAAACAAAAGTAAGCAACAATAGTAAAAGAAAAGAAAATCATTTTCCCAGAAACAACATGCTTTGACTCTGTAATGGTGAAAAAACAACACAAACATAATCTTTTCTTTGTACATTGCTCAGATAAATATCTGTTCAAGAGAACAAACACACACACACACATATATATACATACAGTATGTGTGTGTGTTTGTTTGTGTGAATTATTGCCTTTAGATCTATAGACATTTTTTTCAGGAGCCCACATTTCATAGTGTGCATAGGATCGTTACTATTCACCACAGCAGACAAAGAGGCTTCATACATAGAATAATTTGGGATCCACATTCTGCAAAATGGTGTCCTGCCAAGAAAAGTCCTCAAGGTTTTTTTTTGTAATTGACTTAGGAATACTTTAAATAAATTTCCATTGTTTGCCTCTGAGGTGATAACATAATACAGATATGTTACTTTTGTTGTGAAAACTGCAGTTTAAAAAGTCTTACTTAATAGTCAGATGTTATAAGAATATAATTTTTTTATAGAGAATAGATTTTTTACCGGTGCATGGTATCAATTTTGTATACTGAAATTTCTAAAAATCAGCAAGTCATCTAATTACTGTCACTAAAAAACCAAAACCTTAGTCAGATTTGGTCGTACCAGAAACTGAATAATTTGTAGTTAAGTTTCTCCAGTAAATATTTTTTCCTGTATAGAGGAGAGTCACAAAAGGTGTTTTTAGTCAACCTAAACAGGTTGCATTTGTAAAGACAATGGAATTTTCAGGGTTGTAACTCAATTTAGGATACAACATTGAGGATTGTACCACATGGGCAGACTTTTCAGTCTCTCTGGATGAATTAAGTCTGTCAGTTACTTTAGTTACATATGATGCTTTAGCATTAGTTAAAAAAACAAATTGGTTGGAAATAAACATTTTTATATTTACAGAGACACACATGGAGAGTTTTTTGGAAGATCTGGGGCTGAAGCACCACTACACAGAGAAGCTGTCGCTCAGCTCAATACTTCAGATTGATGAGAAGACCATCACTGATGAACCTGCCAAGTGTAATTCAGATCTTCCATGGTATTTTCTAAAGAAACTTATGATGGTTAATGTCACTGCTAGGAATTTGGAATGTATATCAGTGTGTGAATCAAACTGTGATCTTACATCAGAGACTGCAGAGTTAGATTTTGATGATCTGTTTGACTGCCCAAACCAAGGTAACATGCTAAACCCCCTCGACCTCATCACTGCCCTGTTCCTGTGTTCTGATGGGTTTGTACAACAGGAAATGTCACTCAAAATGTCCATGTGTCAGTTTTCTGTCCCTCTGCTGCTCCCTAACTTTGACACACAACAGTGCACACTCATGCTCTGGGCCATGAGAGACATTCTTAAAAAATACAGACCTCAGTCTCTCGCAGAGTCCAAGGGATTTGTTGAGGACAGAATTGTTCTCTCTGAACTTCCAATGATATCTTTTGTGAGACTGGGTGATTGTTCTTTGTCCAAGTCAGAGATCCTTAATAAGATTTTAAGTAATTCTCAGCAGTACCATGACACTTTTGTTCATCGTAACATGAAGTGTGGAGACATTCCAAGAAGAATCGCCAATGGACTGACTGAAATTACTTGGTACCTTCCTTGTGGAAACAAAAACATGGATGTTTTCAGTGAGCCGGTGGCTGTAGCTAATCTTCGTGGAGACATAACTTCATTTGAAACTCAATACTCTTTTCTGTGTCAGACATCTTCAGCAGTTTTTGTGTTTTTTGACAAGTTGGAACCTGAGTTCAAGCTGCTTAACAACTGGCACCACAAGGCGCAAATCTTCTTAGTAGGTAACAAAGAGAGCAAACAGTTTGACTTAGATGCACTAAAGAAAGTAGCAACACAGTTGGGCTTGAATAAGAAAAACATCATTATAAAGACTAAGGACAAAAACCATGCAGAGTTTATCAAAAAGTTGAGGGAAACAATCAGTGATGTGGTGGAGAACACAGGGATGAAAATGCGAATAGAGCAGATGGCTGACATTGCTCATGAACTAGGAATCTGGGTTGATGAAGAGTCTCTCGAGTGTCAGACTGCCAAGCAAAATGCTCATGAAATAACTAAAGAAATTAAGGACAATCTTAAATACAAAGAAGATCAGCTGACCTTGCAAGGTCAAATATGGAAGGAACTGACAAACCTGGAAAAAGAAGAGTTTCGGCTTCGGAAAGTTGGCTCTCAAAATATTGAAATGTACAAAAGTGATCTTCAGATACAGAAGAGGAAACTTAGGAAAAAACAGAACTCTTATGAAATTTCAAATGCAATGATGTGCTTCATAGAGGCAATATCAAGCCCAGGAATAGAGAGATGTTACTTCCTGAAATGGATGAGAATGAACCTTGACAATTTGTCTCGAGAAAAACTGTCTGGCCTCAGGGAGCAGTACAAGAAGAAATGCAGCAATTCTGAGAACAAAGAGGAGATTAAAGAAATTGACAGACAACTGTCCAACAGCTCACTGGGGACCGAACACTTCTTTCGTGAAATGGGTCAAATCTATGAAGCTTCACTTTCTCTTCCAGAAACACACCCATCACGTCAACAGCTACAGCATCTGCCCAGACTCTGTGCGGGATTGATGCTGGATGGATTTCCTCTTGAGCTGGTAGATGGAGATGCCTCCAACATACCTCTCAGATGGGTGAGAGACGTCCTCTCTCAGCTCAATGAACTTGTGTCTCCTAAGAACAAGATACTGGTGGTCACAGTTCTTGGAGTTCAGAGCACAGGAAAGTCCACTCTCCTCAACACCATGTTTGGTGTGCAGTTTGCAGTCAGCAGTGGTCGATGCACTCGAGGTGCTTTCATGTTGCTCCTCAAAATCAATGAGGACATTAGAAAAGAACTGAACTGTGACTTCATGGTGATCATCGACACTGAGGGCTTAAAGTCCCCAGAGCTTGCACAATTGGATGATAGTCACGAACACGACAATGAACTCGCAACACTTGTAGTGGGTTTGAGTGATATCACCATCATCAACATTGCAATGGAGAATTCAACAGAAATGAAGGACATTCTACAGATAGTCGTTCATGCCTTTCTCAGGATGAAAGAGGTCGGCAAAAAACCCAAATGTCAGTTTGTTCACCAGAATGTGTCTGATGTTTCAGCCCATGAGAAGAATTTAAGAGACAGGAAACTGCTCCTGCAACAGTTAAATGAGATGACGCAGGCAGCAGCCAAGATGGAAAAGAAAGAGGATTACAAGAGCTTCACTGATGTGATGGAGTACAACCCAGACACTGGCAACTGGTACATTCCTGGACTCTGGAATGGAAACCCACCAATGGCACCAGTCAATGCAGGCTACAGTGAAGCTGTATATGAGCTCAAGAAAAACATCATTAAACTACTGGGACATTGTGAGTCATCTGGTAATAATGTCATGGAGTTTACAGAGTGGATGACAAGTCTGTGGAATGCAGTAAAGCATGAAAACTTCATCTTCAGCTTCAGAAACAGTCTAGTGGCTGATGCCTACATGAGACTCTGCACAGAATTCAACAAATGGGAATGGGAATTCCAAAAACACATGTACACCTGGGTTACACAGGCTGAAACAAGAATTTCAAATTTCGGTACAGTTGCAGCAAAATCTGACAAATCTGACATTAAAGAACTTCTGACATGTTTGAAAACCGAAGCCTCCATAGTGCTGACTGAATGGGAGACAAAGACTCTCAAAAATCTGACAGATTATTTCAAGCAAACAGAAGGTCATGTCTATCTGGTTGAAGGATACAGAGAGGAATTCTCAAACAGTGCAAAGAGCATTCGACGAGAAATCGAAAGATCTGTGATAAATCAGCTCACAGCAGCAGCAGAAATCAAAGAGGGAATGAGAGAACTTGATCACATCAAGGAGAATCACACAAAAGAAATAGAAAAAGCAGTGTGTGCACTGATTGATGAATGTCGAAAGAAAAACGTCCAGATGAGTGAGGAAGAACTGGACAAAGAATTTGATAAGATGTGGAAGGAAACAGTGAGCAAACTGTCTTTTTCTGAAAAAAAGGCAACAGATGTCTTCAACCGTGTGTCCTTTTACCTGAGGCAAAACCTCTCACATAAGGGGAGCCATACATGCCAATTGTTATGTCAAAAGAGTCAAGAGCAAGATTTCAGATATACAGCTGAAGGAATCTATAACTATTTTAGAAACGGATATAAAAAGTGGTTTAAAAATCAAGATCACACAATGAAGGTACAAAAAATGGCTGACAGCATCATAGATGCTTGTACACAATTTGTAAGAGACAAAATTGACAGAAAAAACAATTACCATGACACCTACATCCAGGAGATCCTGCTTATGATTGATGAGAGGATACAAAACAATCTAGATGTAAAGACAGGCATTGAATTTGAAGTTTCTCTAAAACAGCACATCTGTGGACTTGCTGCAAGGAACTTTCAGAAAATGCATGAAGATTTCCTAAAACTAAATGATCCTAAAAGATGTCTGAGTCAGAACAAGGAGAAGTTTCGTGCTGATTTCAAAGATGTGTTTCATAAACGAGACCAGTGTCAGAAAAAAGCAGAAGAATTCACCAACCGATACCTGAAGCCTGCAGTCGAAGACTTTATCAACCGTTCCCTGGGTCCTGACATCATAGGGGAGATGCAGACACTGCAGCAGTTCAGCACAAGGATATCCTTCCAGTATCACATTTTACTGGACTTGATTTCAAAGGATAACTTTGAAGACTATGTGAATTACATTAGCTCCTATGAGGGTTATGTAAAGAATTGGTCACTTGAACAAATATTCCGTCACTTCTCAGATGGTTCTAAGATGTGCAAGTTTGAGGATCAGCATCTTCAGTCAAGTATCAAAAGCATAACTGATGCTATCGATGAGGCCAAAATGAAAAACAGTGATGACTTGAAGACATTCGTTGAAGCTATCTGCAAAAAAATTGGTGAGAAACTTGTTATTTCTCAGGATGCTCTTGGTGCTTTCATGGTCCTGAACAATGCTGATGAGGAACAGTTTTCTCGGTGGCTCGTATCGTCTGTGAAGGACATGGCAAAAACGCTTGGAGAGCAGTTTAAAGCCATAAACATTCAAAAGAAACTTAACCATCTCCGTGTGAAGCCCCAAAATGAGCTTTTTAATAAACTGATTGGATGTGGTAAACAGTGTCCATTCTGTACAACTCCATGTGAAGCAGGAGGAGCAGCTCACACTGAGCACTGGGCTTCACTACATCGACCACAGGGTCTGGGTGAATATAGGTGGGAAAATACGAGAAAACTTACCACTGGCATTTGTTCTTCTCTTGTCATCAGTGATTTACATTTCTCTTGTGGTGCTACAAATAATCAATATCACCCATATAAGCAGTACAAAGACATTTTCCCAGACTGGAAAATTGCTGCAGATGTGAGTCTTGAGGCATCAGACTACTGGAAATATGTGATGGCAAAGTTCAACAAGGACTTTGCAGATAGATATGACGCAAAACCTGCTGACATCCCTCAAACCTGGAACACGATCACACTGACACAGGCAAAACAGAGTCTCAAAGAGTCATTTAACATCAAGTGAGAAACTGCGTGATTTGTGATCACGCATTTACAAACCCGTTCAGTATCTCGAGATTTAGAATATTGTTCCGTCACTGATATATTCTACTACTATAGCTTAAAGGTAAATCACAGTAAATATGTCATACTGTGGAAAATAAAGTGTGAAGAAAATTTGTTCATTTTTTGTAGTAAGTAATTCAATAGTTTAGACCAGACGTTTGTATTTTATTTGATTTGCTTGATTTGTGTTTACTTCCAACTGTCATGTGTTTTCTTGTAAAGCCATAAAATCTCTAAGTGTTATTGTCAAAAAAGGACAATATAGGACAATATAAGCATAATATAGGATTATTTTGGGGGAATTTAAAATGTTTTGACCAGGTCAAAAGGAACTATGTTACATTGTTACATTGTTTTCTGCCTATATCAACGTGCAAAATATGAATAATAGAAAGATGTACCTCCCATTTAATTGAGTGCAATATGTGGTATTCTTAAGCCAGAATGTATGTTCACAGAATGATAATTCAGTCTCATGTATACCAGAAACAAAATGTTTTAATGAAATCATATATTCTTTTTTCTAATGCCAAGGGGCGGAATGGTGGTGGAGTGTTGTTGCAAAGGGTCAGAATACTTCTGTAATATTTCAGTTTTACTATTTTTAATAAATTTACAGTGATTTCTAAAATGTTGTTTTCATTTTGTCATTATGGCGTATTGAGAGTAGATTGAGAAAATTAAACAATTTCAGTATCAGCCTGCAACATAACAAAATTAAAAACAGTGAAGGGATCTGAAAACTTATCAAATGTTCTGCGTCAACAATCCAGAACTAATGCAGCCATCAATTTGAACCAAGGTAAATGCTTTGCCAAACAGTATGCAAGGTAAAAATATGTATTTACAATATAAATATGCGCTAACATTTATCCTATTGTGAAGTGGAGCTGTTGAGACCTCCTGCATTATTTGCTTCGAAACATTTTGGAGAGAGACTGAATCAGGGAATCATACTGCAATTAACAGTTTTGCAGCATCCACATTGCAAAAAACAAAATGGAGGTAACGTGGACACTTTATTCAACATTCCTTTTTCTGAGGTATCTGACCAGTACAACCCCCCCAAGATAAGACAACAGAAGACCTATTGTTCACCTACAAAGACAAACCAACATCTGGTTTCAGGACTTCAGATTCACATTAATAAAGGGAAATAGACATTCTTTGTCAGAGTTTTGTTTTATGGACTCATAAAATACAGGACACAGGGGGAGGGTTGAGGAGTATTATGATAATGTGTATGGACTCCAGCACTGAATGACCATTGGGAATGGTAATGGTGAACCGAGTGGCAGGTTGCAGGTGAGAATTTACCAACTGGAAGTTCAGGTAAGTAGCAGGGGGAGAAGCATGCAGCTCTCAAACAACAGATTAAAGTTATAAAACCAAACATTCCTGAAATAAAGTTCAAAAATTTAGGAGGGTACTGCTTTTAACAAGAGTTCTCAATTCGAGAGTCAGGAGTCGCTGGGCCAGAATAAATAATCCCACAGATAACTTGGACCAACACGGAGGTCACTAGAAGGGAGGCCGAGGCTTCTGCAACATAAGAGCCAGTACACCTAGTAACTGGGTAACTGTAGGCTGCAGAAGCTCGGCTGTCAAACTGTCTGACTCTCAACAATGCGTTATGCAAAGATGTGCATCGAATAAGCTGATTGGATAATGGTCGGGAAAAAAAGAACGGGAAATGTTACCAATGTTACCATTTACACTAGTCTAGATGTTCACAGTAATTTTATTATTTTATTATTTGCTTTATTCTTTAGGGCCGACTGTGGCACAGTTGGTATCACAGTCATCCACCAATTCTACAGTTGTTGGTTCAGTCCCCAGCTCCTCTGGTCACTGAACCCAACTTAGCCACTCACAGTGAGCATCAGCCAGCTGCATAGCAGCTCCCCCATTAGCGTGTGAATGATCATGAGTGTGAATGGGTAGATAAAAAGCAGTGTAAAGCACTTTGAGTACCAACAGGTAGAAAAGCACTACATAAGTGCAGACCATCCATTTAGTGTTTTCAATTTATAACTGTTTGTTTCCAAAGAGGAAAATTTTAAAAAATGAAAAGAAAAGGCCAATAACTTGCTGTACATTAAATGGGACACAAACTTTTGGTTCATGAAAAATGACTAGTTTAAAGGTTTACCATTTGGTTTTTGAAATTACCGCTCTCTAAATATTAACAGGCTTATTCAATATAGAAAAAAGGACTGAACATTGTAGTTCTCTATGTCTATCAAATACATCACATCCTCATCTGAGCAATGACTGCTGAAAACAAGGCAGCTCCAAATGCTTCACATACTTTCACCAAATTGAGGTTTGTTAAACATGATCCTGCCCTCTTGTCTACATACATGGGTGAACATATTCAAGTGTAGGTCCAACTGAGAAATGTCATTTAATTTATAAATTAGGGAAACACACCATGAACAAGTTGAGATTAAATGCCTTGCTCAAGGACTTTTGGGACCAGAGATGTTTTTGGCCCGCGCCTTCAATTTTAAACCAGGGGGACAAAACTCTAGAACCACCTCGATATAATACACTAATTTTTTTAAGGGCGCAACGCTTCATGTCTGATGACCCGAACGAATAACGTTTCTTAGTTGCATGATCCTAATCAAACTGCTACGTTTGCACATTCTGACCACTGTTTTGAGCAAAAAACTAGTATGAAACTGGCACCATTTTGTCTCCGTTCTAATGACCCAAAATGGCCATTTCATGTCAAAAAAGAGTTGCTTTTTAACAGATGCCTGCCTCCCTGTGTGGTAGTGCTTTACAAATGGTTAATTGGTTATATCAGAGGGTAGGTACAAAAAAAAGTTTTTGGATGTTAAAAGCTGGAGGAAGGAAGGAAGGAAAGAAGCTCCTTACCATACACGCAGGGGTTTCATCCCAAATCCTGCATCGTGAGACTGTACACTAAATGGAAGGAAGGAGCCCGAAGAACAGTGCTTAGTGAAAACCTTAGGCAGCAGAACCATTAGGAGCAAGAGAAGGAAGAGCAGGAACCATCATGGAAGGACAAGTCACCTCACAGTATGTACTGCGGGTAGATACAAGAAAATCCTGGGCGTACAAACATGCCCCTGAGGCAGCAAAATGGGGGCAGCGCATTATGTGGACAACAGCATACTAGGCAGGGCAATACATGCAACGTCATAACCAAGTGGATGGCCTGGTGTAGTAAATCACTTGTGCCGAGTAAGAGCTGCAAGCCAAAGTCAAAATGGGATCCATCCCCAAAGGTGGTTGAGAATGACCCAAATAAGATCCTGTGGGACTTTCAGATATAAACTGGCAAACTGATAATGGTTACCTCATCAGTCTGAAAAATTCTAGTTATTCGTAGATATAAATATTTGGACACTGTACGTTCCAAAAATCAAAAAATAAAAAAAAAACTATTAGGAAAGAACACACAGAGATGTAGTTTTTTGTCCCCAGACTGTTTGGAAGAAACCAGACAACAACATGGTGGTGAAATCACTTGCTCTAATGCTCAGCAGGTTACAATGTGACACTGTTGACTTTAGTTCAGTTCAGCAGAACTACCCCCCCCCCACACACACACAAACACATTTATGGCATTGAAATGAAAGCAGAGGTAGAAGTCAAAAAAGTATAATTTACACCTCATTTATTTAAGGTAAGTGGATGGTTACGCGTAACCCCACAATCCACTAGCTCCTGTCTCCTGCTGCTATAGTGTAAAAGAGCTGTGGCCAAAAAAAATAAATAAAAATGTATCAATCATTCATAATAATTTCTAATCAAGAGGGACCAGACTGCCACAGTTCCAAGTACAGACAGAAGCCTGTGTGGCATGTTTATCACCTGTAATCTGTTGAAAAAAAAATTCAAAACCAATTTCTGACTCTGTGTCTTCGTGCATGCTCATGTGGACAACAGAGTTTGGAGTTTACTGGCAATGCACAGGTCAGAGGTCACGGATGCACAGTGACTGTCAAATGACACTGCAGGCAACGGCAATGATCAAGATCTTTTAGTTTGTTTAAATACACGTTTTAAAAACCTTTTCAATTATAACTAAATGCACTTTTCAGGACTTCCAAGTGTCAGCCGTTCTGTTCAGATGAGCTGCTGTGAAGAAAGTTATTTTTTTTACCATAGCATTTGAATCTGCACATAGCACTTGAGTGGATGTATGACATATGCTTTTATTCTTATAGTAATAATGAGTTTTAATTTGCTTTGCTGGTCTGCACACCAGACAGTATTTTAATAGGTATCCTAAGGTGGTTTCATTGTGATTTTACTCGCTATTGTAGTGTTGTTGGCTGCATAGTTATCAGCTGGTTTTCTCTCCCTTTTAGTGAAGAGTAGATGATGTAATCTGAACAAACTGTGGGAAGACAGAGTGCAACAGTGGTTAAGGATGAGGACACGGAGGTAAACAATATTATAGATAGTAAAAAATAATTCAAAAAAGTAATAATGAGGTCAAACACTTTATTCTATCAGTTGTGAATTGATTAATTACAAGATCAATATTTTTTCTGCCGAGCTTTGATTTCCTGGAAGACCCTGTTCCATAGAGCAGAGTCAAATACCAACATATTATTTTACATTCTCATCACTTAAACATGTTCCTTCCACTGACAGATGTTCCTCCACCAGGAGAAGTTTCTGTTCTCCATGTTGGTGCTGAGGCTGTGTCTCTTGGTTTGGCGCCGATGGATCTGTCACTTAGGTGTAAATTTTAGAGTGCAAAAGAACAACACAACAAAAAACAGTTACAGTCAAAATGTGCAACATTTAAATGTACATTTACTAGCAGATTGAGTCTTGGATTTGCGTCACTTCCTCCCAGCACTCTTGACCGTTGTGCACTAAGTGGCGACTGCCATGCTATAATGGCACCAAAAGAGATGCTGCCATATTACATTTTTTACCTAAATAGTTAAAAATGCTGTTTTATAACTGTAACTGTGCAAGCAGTTCTGTTTACACAAAGACACGTACTACATTAGGTTTAGGCACCACATTACCAGGTTTAGGAATTAACACTTACTTCCAGAAGAGAGAGGAACATAGAGTGACATACAAGAGTGGAGGTAGGAGTACACAGGTGGACTACATCCTATGTAGACGAGGTCATTTGAGAGAGGTTAGTGACTGTAAAGTGGTGGTAGGAGAGAGTGTAGCCAGACAGCATCGCATGGTGGTGTGTAAGATGACTCTGGTGGTCAGGAAGAAGAAGAGAGGAAAGTCAGAAAAGAAGACCAAGTGGTGGAAGCTAAAGAATGAAGAAACTTGTGAGGAATTCAGGCAGAAGTTGAGACAGGCTTTGGGTGGTCAGGAAGAGCTTCCAGATGATTGGGAAACTACAGCAGAGGTAATCAGGGAAACAGGTAGGAAGGTGCTTGGTGTGTCATCTGGTAAGAGGAAAGATGATAAAGACACTTGGTGGTGGAATGAGGAAGTACAGGACTGCATCCAGAGGAAGAGGTTAGCTAAAAGGAAGTGGGATGTAGAAAGGACTGAGGAAAGTAGACAGGAGTACAAGGAAGTGCAGTGCAGAGTGAAGAGGGGGAGGTGGCAAAGGCCAAACAGAAAGCTTACGATGAGCTGTATGACAGGTTAGACACGAAGGAAGGACAGAAGGACTTGTACAGGATAGCCAGACAGAGAGATAGAGATGGGAAAGATGTGCAACAGATAAGGGTGATTAAAGACAGAGATGGAAAGGTGCTAACAAGCCAGGAGAGTGTGCAGAGAAGATGGAAGGAGTATTTTGAGCAGCTGATGAATGAGGAAAATGACAGGGAAAGAAGGGAGGAAGATGTGGATGTTGTGGAGCAGGAAATAGGAGAGATTAGGAAGGATGAGGTGAGGAAGGCTCTGAAAAGGATGAAGAGCGGAAAGGCTGTTGGCCCTGATGATATACCTGTGGAGGTGTGGAAGTGTCTAGGAGAGACAGCAGTGAAGTTTCTGACAGGTCTGTTTAACAGGATTTTAGAGAGTGAGAAGATGCCTGAGGAATGGAGGAGAAGCGTTCTGGTGCCGATCTTTAAGAACAAGGGTGACACGCAGAACTGTAGCAACTACAGAGGATAAAGCTGATGAGCCACACAATGAAGCTGTGGGAAAGAGTAGTGGAGGCCAGGCTTAGGAAGGAGGTCGAGATTTGTGAGCAGCAGTATGGTTTCATGCCCGTAAGAGCACCACTGATGCCATTTTCGCTTTGAGGTTGTTGATGGAAAAGTACAGAGATGGTCAGAAGGAGCTGCATTGTGTCTTTGTGGATTTAGAGAAGGCGTATGACAGGGTGCCGAGGGAGGAGCTGTGGTACTGTATGAGGATGTCGGGAGTGGCAGAGAAGTACGTCAGAGTAGTTCAGGACATGTATAAGAGAAGCATGACGGTGGTGAGATGTGCCGTAGGTCAGACAGAGGAGTTCAAGGTAGAGGTGGGACTACACCAAGGATCGGCTTTGAGTCCCTTCTTGTTTGCTATGCTGATGGACAGGTTGTCAGACGAGGTCAGACAGAAATCTCCTGGACAATGATGTTTGCAGATGACATTGTGATTTGCAGTGAGAGTAGAGAGCAGGTGGAGGAACAGCTGGAGAGGTGGAGGTTTGCTCTGGAAAGAAGAGGTATGAAAGTCAGTCGTAGTAAGACAGAATACATGTGTGTAAATGAGAGGGATCCAGGTAGAAGTGTGAGGTTACAGGGGCTGAGGTGAAGAAGGTGCAGGAGTTTAAGTACTTGGGGTCATCAGTTCAGTGTGATGGAGAGTGTGGAAAAGAGGTGAAGAGGCGAGTGCAGGCAGGTTGGAATGGGTGGAGGAAAGTGTCAGGAGTGTTGTGTGACAGAAGAGTGTCAGCAAGACTCAAAGGAAAGGTGTACAGGACAGTGGTGAGACCAGCTCTGCTCTATGGGTTAGAGACAGTAGCAGTGAGAAAGAGACAAGAGGCAGAGATGGAAGCAGCAGAGATGAAGATGTTGAGGTTCTCCTTAGGAGTGACAAGGTTGGACAGAATTAGGAACGAGTTCATCAGAGGGACAGCGCACGTTGCCTGTGTTAGCAACAAAGTCAGAGAGGCCAGACTGAGATGGTTTGGACATGTGCAGAGGAGGGATAGTGATTATATTGGTAGAAGGATGTTGGAGATGGAGCTGCCAGGCAAGAGGGCGAGAGGACGACCGAGGAGGAGATATATGGATGTCCTAACAGAGGACATGAGGTTAGCTGGTGTCAGAGAGGAAGATGCTCAGGATAGAGTAAAGTGGAAAAGGATGATTCGCTGTGGCGACCCCTAATGGGAAAAGCCGAAAGAGTAGTAGATTACCAGGTTTAGGAAAATGGTGGTTTGGAGTATATTCATTTCTTCATTAATATTACGCATGACTTGGACATCTAGTTTTGGTTAGTAACATTCTTTTCATACCAGATTAAGCTTTTTAGACCACCTGCCCTTTGGACTGAGATATCCCCCCCTTGTCTGAATAAAACTGAAACTAACACAAAGTGACCTGTAAGAGTTTTCCCACTGCGCTGTCTCCTCCTCCAGCCTGTCAGCGAGGATTACATTTCCACATAGGCTACTGTGTGTCTAACATTTAGTTCACTGTTATTTAATATGGTTAGTACTAAAATAATCAAATCATGAAACTAATCTGAAGACAAAGACAATGTCGGACTCCGTAGTTTTCTCTGGACCCCTGCCAAATGTGATCAGTGACGACATGTATAGCCGCATGTCGTCATTCAACCGCTGGCTGTCTAGGTGGTGTCCAGCAAACGATGTGGGCTACATAGACAATTGGAAACGTTTTTGGGGAAAACCTAGGCTTATTAGGAGAGACGGCATCCATCCTACTTTGGATGGTGCCTCTGTCTTATCAAAAAATATGGCTGATTTCATTAGACAACCAAAAGATTGACAATCCAGAGTTGAGCCTAGGACTCAGAGATCCAGTCCTACACGCCTCTCTGCAGTATCCTTACGGCCGTTACCCCCCCACAACTCCCACATTCCTATAGAAACTGTGTCTGTTCCCCGATTAACAAAATTTTACAAACTAAAAATGACCACTAGAGGAGTTAATCATAATAACTTATAAAAATCAGGACTGCTCCTCTTACCGAACAAAAAACTAAAACAATTAAATGTGGATTATTAAATATCAGATCTCTCTCATCTAAATCTCTGTTAGTAAATGACTTGATAAGTGATCATCAATTTGATTTATTTTGTCTCACTGAAACCTGGTTGCAGAAGGAAGGATATGTCAGTTTAAATGAGTCGACCCCCCCAAGTCATATTAACTATCATGTTCCTAGAAGCTCAGGCCGAGGTGGAGGAGTAGCAGCAATCTATCACTCAAGCTTACCAATAAACCCTAGACCTAAACATAGTTATAACTCATTTGAGAGTCTTACTCTGAGACTTTCACACCCAATTTGGAAAACTCAAAATTCACTCCTATTTGTTATTGTGTATGTCCTCCAGTCCCTTATTCTGAATTTTTGACTGATTTCTCAGATTTTCTAGCCAACTTAGTGCTTAGTGCAGATAAAGTCGTCATAGTGGGCGATTTTAACATTCATGTAGATGCTGACAGTAACTCCCTCAACACAGCATTTACTTCATTATTAGATTCAATTGGTTTCTCTCAAAATGTAAATGAACCCACTCATTGTTTTAGTCACACCCTAGACCTTGTCCTTACATACGGTATTGAAATTGATAAACTAACAGTATTTCCCCATAATTCTGTTCTCTCTGACCATTTCCTAATAACATTTGAATTTAGTTTATTGGACTACACAGCAGCTAGAAAGAAGTTTCGCTTCAGTAGGTGTTTATCTGAAAACACTGTGAACAAATTTAAGGAAATGATCCCTTCATCATTTACTTCAACATGTACCGATATAACTGAGAGTAGCCTCATTAATTGTACTCCTGTACAAGTTGATTACCTTACTGATAATTATGCAGCATCTTTACGTTCCATACTTGATAGTGTTGCCCCTCTAAAAAAGAAGGCAGTAATTCTGAACAGGCGATCTCCATGGCATAGCTCGCAAACACGCAATTTAAAGCAGGCGTCACGAAGACTAGAAAGGAAGTGGCGTTCCACTCATTCACAAGAATCACGCTTAGCCTGGAAAAAGAGTTTATACTTATACAAATTAGCACTCCGTAAAGCCAGAACAGCTTATTATTCATCACTAATAGAGGAAAACAAAAACAACCCCCGGTTTCTTTTCAGCACTGTAGCCAGGCTGACTAAGAGCCATAGTTCAGTTGAGACTAGTATTCCCTCAACGCTATGTAGCAATGACTTCATGACCTTCTTCACAAACAAAATCATAGCTATTAGAAATGAAATTCACCAGACCCTCCCCACAAATACAACAGAATTAGAATCATCAGTAAGTCCTCAGTCCCTTTTAGACTGCTTGGTGCCCATAGATCTTGCTGAATTAACTTCAACTATTATGGCATCTAAACCAACAACATGTCCGCTAGACCCTATTCCAGTTAGACTGCTCAAAGATGCTCTACCCTTATTAGACACGTTCGTATTAGATATCATTAATCTATCTTTACAAACAGGATATGTACCAAAGGCTTATAAGGTAGCTGTAATCAAACCTCTACTTAAAAAGCCTTGTCTAGATCCAGGTGTCTTAGCCAATTACAGACCAATATCCGATCTCCCCTTTATTTCTAAAATACTTGAAAAAGTAGTTGTAAAGCAATTATGTGACCACCTGCGCAGAAACGACCTGTTTGAAGAATTTCAGTCAGGATTTAGAGTTCATCATAGCACAGAAACCGCACTGATTAAAGTCACCAACGATCTTCTTCTGGCTTCAGATAACGGACTTGTCTCTATACTAGTTCTGCTAAATCTTAGTGCTGCATTTGACACCATTGATCACAGAATATTATTACAGAGACTAGAACATGTTATTGGAATTAAAGGAACTGCACTAAACTGGTTTAAATCTTATCAATCAGATAGATTCCAATTTACTCGTGTTAATGATGAATCTTTGACATACACAAAAGTTAGTTATGGAATTCCACAAGGCTCTGTATTAGGACCAATACTCTTTACTCTATATATGTCTCCCCTTGGCAACATTATTAGAAAACACTCTGTAAATTTTCACTGCTACGCTGATGACACGCAGTTATATCTATCTATGAAACCTGATGAAACAAATAAATGAATCAAACTACAAGCATGTCTAAAAGACAAAAGGGACTGGATGACGTATAATTTTCTTCTTCTAAACTCAGATAAAACTGAAGTTATTGTATTTGGGCCTAAAAGTCTAAGAGACATGTTTTCTAACCATATTGCTACTTTAGATGACATAACTCTTGCCCCAGTAGTACTGCAAGGAATCTTGAGTCATTTTTGACCAGGATTTGTCATTTACCTCACACATAAAACAAATCTCTAGAACAACCTTCTTCCACCTACGGAACATTGCCAAAATTAGGAGCATCCTCTCTCAAAGCGATGCTGAAAAATTGGTTCATGCATTTGTTACCTCTAGATTGGACTATTGTAATTCTCTACTTTCAGGCTGCCCCAGTAACTCTCTAAAAAGCCTCCAATTAATCCAAAATGCTGCAGCAAGATTACTGACTGGGATTGGTAAGAGAGATCATATTTCACCTTCATTAGCTTCTCTCCATTGGCTTCCAATTAAATGCAGAATAGAATTTAAAACCCTTCTTCTTACCTATAAAGCTTTAAACGGCCAAGCCCCATCATATTTAAAAGATCTCTTAGTACCATATCATCCTACTAGACCACTTTGGTCCCAAATTGCAGGCCTACTTGTGGTTCCCAGAATTTGCAAAAATAGAATGGGAGGCAGAGCCTTTAGCTATCAAGCTCCTCTCCTGTGGAACCAGCTCCCAGTCCAGATTCAGGAAGCAGACACCGTCCCTATTTTTAAGACTAGGCTCAAAACCTTCCTCTTCGATAAAGCTTATAGTTGGTTATAGTCATGCTGCTATAGGCTTAGACTGCTGGGGGACTCTGCACTGTGCCACTTCCTCTTCTCTTCATTCTCTCCTTTCACCCCACATCTATAATGTCACCACTGTATGACATTAACTCTGTGTCTTCTTTGTCCTGCAGTCGTCTCTCTCCCTCTCTTTCCCCCTCTCTCTCTCCCTGTCTTCAGGTGTCCCCGGATTTGACGCTGTGTGTCCTCCAGTGTGCAGCTACTGGTCCTATTAACCTGCTCAATGTTTTGTTACTGCTTTTGTTGCTCTGTTCTTTTCTCTCTCCACTTTCCACTCAGCCCAACCGGTCGAGGCAGATGGCCGTCCACCCTGAGCCTGGTTCTGCTGGAGGTTTCTTCCGTTAAAGGGAGTTTTTCCTCTCCACTGTTGCCTATAGCTGCTCAAGGGGAATTTGTTGGGTTTTCTCTACATGTTTGTATAGTCTTGACTTTACTATGTAAAGTGCCCTGAGATGACCTTGTTGTAAATTGGCGCTATATAAATAAAGTTGAATTGAATTGAATTGAAAATTGAAGCTGTTTATTCAGAATGATCAATGGTTAATGAAACTTGGAACTTGGTCAAAAACTTTGTGTAATTGCAATCAACAGAGAATAGAAATCCCAGCTTTAGTCACTCCTTTTGTTCGTTATACACCTATTTAGCACTTCACCACAAAGAACTTGACAGACCAGAAAATTTGGGTTTAACAACACCAGCTATTTTTGAAAGAAGGGGCTGAGGATATAACCCATGGCTTTAAACTTTGTGGATGACCACCTCCAACAGCTGAGCCGGACTTCCCCAACATTAAGTGTAATTTTAAAATATTCATTTTCTTCTTCATGACTTGAGGCATAAAGTTTAAGACTTGGAACTTGGCTTGTGACTTCCTGATTTGGTAACCTCAAACCTCAAAGGGTCCTGTTAGGTTTGGATAAGTGCATTACTACATTTAAAGCATTACATTTTAATAATAAGTTTCTTCTTGTCTGCAGAAACATATCTAGAGAGGTTACTGGAAGATCCAGGATTGAAGCACAACTACACAGAGAAGCTTTCACTAAGCTCAATACTTCAGATTGATGAGAAGATCATCACTGATGAACCTGCCAAGTGTAATTCAGATCTTCAATGGTGTTTTCTGAAGCAGCTGATGATGGTTAATGTCACTGCCAGGAATGTAAAATATAAATGTGAATTAGGCTCTGATGATGCATCAGGGAATTCAAAGTTAGATCTGATGAGTTTGATCAACTGCCCAAACCAAGGTGACATAAACCCCCTTGACCTCATCACTGCCCTATTCCTGTGTTCTGATGAGTTTGTACAACAGGAAATGTCGCTCAAAATGTCCATGTGTCAGTTTTCTGTCCCTCTGCTGCTTCCTAATTGTGAAACACAACAGTGCACACTCATGCTCTGGGCCATGAGAGACATTGTTAAAAAATACAGACCTCAGTCTCTCTCAGAGTCCAAGGGATTTATTGAGGACAGAATTGTTCTCTCTGAAGTTCCAATGATATCTTTTGTGAGACTGGGTGATTGTTCTTTGTC